>APFE030523412.1:0-47086 GCA_000404065.3 Pinus taeda | reverse complement strand
CAGGGTTTAAGTCATATACAAAACTTTACGACCCTTTCTAAATGCATGAAAGGGTCTATAAATACTACTAAGCTAAAAAAATCTATGAAACAAAATCCTACTAAATTGGCATCAGTAAATGCGATCTATCTCCTTGGGGTGATCTAGTAGTCGGCGATGTGAATCATGACTCAAGTTGTTTGCCTTTAAACCTGAGCTAGCTTATCGCAAGCATTGGCTCCACTTCTGGCGGTCTGTTGAGGCACAAGCTGAATTGGGTAGCAAAGGTGGCATCCTGAATGTCGGGTATGATATACCCGACAACATCTGTAAGGCATTTTAAGGCGGCTCTTTGGCTGTATGGCTTCACTAAGAAGAACCAATAGGCATCCCATGTTAAACTGTTGATTCCCGCGATTAATCTTCCATTTTTCTCCAGCTCCAGATAGCATGAATGCTCCAACATCTTTGTCGCTGTTAATTGGCCTGGAGTACATTGGGAAATCATATTAGACAAATAAAGCGTATTATTTACTAATTCAACCAAATTACCAGCGGTTGCTTTGCATCTAAATATCACTCTTTCTACCTTCAGTAACTGTGATTTCCATTTTGTGAATAGTATTTCTTTGTGCGATTCCAGAATTCTTGGTAGATTAGTCACCTGGCCTTGATCGGAATCTTGCCATTCTATAAAACTTGTCAGTGTTTCTTCGGCCTGATCCAAATCGGTCTTTGCCTTTTCTACCTTTTCGCTTATGGATGCTACTAACTCGCACAGTGGTTCTGCCTGTGTAATTTGATGACACAGGAGCTTAACCTGATTAATCACTGCCTTATTTAATTGAAGCGCCTCTGCTTTGAATTCATCTACCCGAGGGAGCCTTTTCATTTGCTCAATTTGAGTTGACAATTGAGCGATTTTCTCATCTTTAGCTTTTATCGTTTCCTCAGTCGATATTCTTAATTGCTCCAATGCTGCCGATAGTTCCTTTTTCCTTTGGATTGCACTCTCGTCAATCCTCTGTTTCTCCTCTTGTAATTTCTTAGTCAGCTGATAATTGTTCTGCTGCTGTACTAGCAATTCCTGCTCCGCCTGTTCTGCCTTCTGCTGAACTTCTGATAACTGCGCCTGTAGCGAAAAGATGTCCTGATCCTTCGCTTTCAATAAACTTCTCACCTCCGATGCTTTATCAATGGTCGCCGCCGAATATACTCCAGCGTATTGCGATAGCTTGTTTAAGTCATCGGAGGGGTCGAATTCCTCTTTCCACACAACATTGCCTGTCACTGTTAATTCAGGGAATAGAGAAGGTTGATCAGCCCTTCTCCTTTTCCTCTGTCGCTTTACAACAGCTTTATGCTTAGGGCTGTAAAATACATCCAAAGGGGGAATCTCTTCTATTTGCAAAATGATTTCGCCCGATGGATCCTTAGGAATTATTTCCGTTTCTTTAGATTTGGGTGGGTCGCTGGTTTCGCCCAAAACCTGTTTTGATGTTGCTTCATGTGTGTTTCCCTCTTTAGAAACTTCATCATCTTTCGAGCACTCTAGGTTTCTGATGATTGAGTTGAATTGTTGCCATTGCTGGAGCAAATTCGGATCAATTTGTGTATCATCATTAACTTTTGAGCTGCTCTCTTCTTGGGCTTTCGCCTGGGTTTCATCCTGCCTCTGCACATTTTCCTGGGTTTCTTCCTGCCTCTGATCATGCACTTCCTCCTGCTGCTTTGATGTAGTAGGAGGTGGCGTATTACTTCGCTGCTCAGGCTCGCTTGATTTTGTTGTCGTTGGAGTAGTTGCTAACAGGTCTAGAGGCAGAGTTTGCAACCTCTCTTCTCTAATTCTGTTAAATTCAGCTAGTCCCTCATCGTTGTATACATTTCTGCAAGCGATTTAACTTGATACAGCGATTCGGCCGTTGCAAAAAAATCCTCGAATCTATCTTCTTTATGCTCGACCTTGGCCAATTTGGCCTGGTTGAGCGCATTGTAAGCGATTTTCCTTGGATCATACTGCCTGCTTGGCAGAGTAGCCAGAGTCAGCGAATTTATCTTCCCAGCTTCCTTCTCTGCATGTTTGACATCATGCAGGGTATAAATTCCAATTCATAGGGGAAAGGAGGGCCAGACATGCTTTTTTGCTTTCTTCAGGGTCTGAGTAACCCCATTGGCATTGATTTGATAAGCTACTTCCCTAGCAAGTAACTTATCAGGGATGTATAGTGGGAGCACATGGGGCCTGGCCTGACTGCCAAAAACTCTAATGTAGGTGAATTTCTCTTCTCCGAACCAACTTGCTACTACGGTTAAATCTACCCCTGCTTGTTCAGAAATCTTCGGGGCAGGCTTATTAAAAATGGAGTAATAAATTGGCAACATGAAACCGTTGCAGATTTGATACAGGTGGTGTTTATAGTTGGTCTTCCACAACTTTTGATGATATATGTGGATGGGTGTGGGGTCTTGCGACGTCCACCTCCATCTGAGCACAGGAAACTCAGAATTAAAATATAAAACATCCAACACATAGGCGCTGTAATAAAAAGGCGGAATGAACCTCTCTGTGACGCAAGAATTAAATCTCAAATTCAGAATGGCCTTGGCTAACTTGTCGGATAATATATCCGCCCAATCCATAATCTCACCACTACATGCCGCTTCAATTAAGGGGACCATTTCTATGGTGAAATTGGCGGAGTCATGTAATCCCCATAGTCTACACATCATAATTCCAGCATAGCAGTAAGGAGAACATAGAGAGTCGACTGAGTACTTGCCCGAGGATTCGTGCTTGTGCTTTGCTGGATTTTGTCTCCAGCCTCGAATTGGTTTGGACTCGGTCTCTTTCTCTTCTTGGAACTTCTCCAGAAATGCCGTGTTATACTTCTTCTCTTCTGCCGGTAGGTGATACATTTGCCTTAGATCTGCGGCTCGAAAAGAACCGAAAATCCTCCCATCTGCAGTGCTAAACAATCTGTCGGTAATTGGGATCTCTTGGATTGCCCACCTTACCACATCTGTATATGGGAGAATTTGCTCCCGGGCCGCTATTCTGTGCAGAAAGGAATTGGCCAAGTCTTTTAGATTGGCCTCAGATTTGCTGGTACTATCGCATGAGACTTGTATCCCGGTCACCTTCGGCTCTTCAGCTTCAATCAAATTATATGTTCCTTGACAAGTGGCTCTGGTAAGTCCCAGGCATGTCGTATCTGATATAAGCCCTTTCTTCTTACCGCCTGAATCAACAACAGATTGCCCTGCGGCTGGCGAAGCAGTAGGCATTGTATTCTTTTTGGACTTTTTTCCCATTCCACTCAAATCTGTCTCTGTGGAAGAATCCTGCATAGAGCGGAAGATAGGCGTAATACAGGCAACAATAACGTGAATTGAATAGACTGAGGTATATATATCTTGATGCATTCATGGTGATCGATTGACTTAAGACGACTTTAGGATCAAATCTGTGAATAGATAGCAAGCTTGCTATTTTCATTAAATGGCCATTACGGCCTGTCAATCTCATTAATACCAGTCATTTCGGTTAATGGCCGAATGATTTATTTGAAGCATGCCTTGGGTGATTTGGAGGTTTGAACACGGGTGAGCGGCTTTTCAAAAGATATTGCCTTAATTATGAATAAATCGTATTAAACTGCCTTTATGATTTTACTTTGAAAACTGCGCTTTTACCCTTTTCGCAATCGGGCGTCGGGAAAATCCTAAGTCATTGCTTTGGTTCCATTTGGAATCCCCGATCGCTGATAGCAATATTGCATTGCATCGGGAATAACGAGTAGGGCCGTTTAGAATGTGGGCATGGTGAGTCGCCGATCACCGATAGCGATATCGCATCGCATCGGGGTGAGAGGGAGCTTATTTGCATTTAAGCATTATCGCCGGTTGCCGATTGTCGATTGCCGATTTTGCATCGCATCGGAACAAGGGGTTGTTAATTGTGTTACCTTACGCTTTGGCGATATCCGATAGCGATTTCGCATCGGCGGAAATCAAGATGTCCCTAAGTTTTGTTCTCTTTGTCATTGCGATATGCGATCTTGCGATCACTTTATCGCAATGATAAAGATAAATCGTTTTTCGTTGAGATTTTTGATTGGTCTTATTGAAAAGGCCTTTTAGTAATGTTTTCTTTTATTTCTTCGGGCCTTAATAGAACTTTAATTGATACCAATTTAAAAACAAAAATTAAAAAAAGGGACCCATTTCATATTATGGTTTTGGAATAGTAATGATATGAAATGGGGGGTTGTTGTAGGGCACAACACTACACTAAATACTAGTTGTACCATGTTGTACCATTGTAACATTGCTATCCTATTGTGCACTATATGCCATTGACCATTGATGTCCCATTGTTGTACCATATGTTGCGCCATACTGCACCAAGTTGCCTTTGCTGTCCCATTGCTATATCATTGCAACACCATGTAGCATTGTTGTCCCACTGTAGCACCATACATCTTGTTGTCCATACTACTGCACCATACATCTTGCTGTCCACATTGCTGCACCATTGTTGCACCATACATCTTGCTATCTTATACTATGTTGTCTATAATGTTACAACATTCATCATAAGACTTGGATCTATCATTCATGACTGTGATTCAATCCAAGCAATAGGTAGAGCATCCTTATTTAGAACAACATTAAGGATAGCTGAAGGTGTGGCTTCTTTATCTTAGCATTTACATGTGAGAGCATTCCTTCCATGATAGCAATGGTATTCCTTTCATGACTGTGTATAGGATAAGGGCTTTTCCTTTCATGATAGCAAGGGCATTCCATGTGTAGAGCACTGCTTCTAGGATATCGTTTAGGTGCCATCTCAATTAGGCAGTGTAGCAACTAGGTTTAGGGCATCTCTTCTCCTTAGACTTGTGGATAGTGTTTTTGCCTTCATTTCCATGGTTGCATATTACTGCTTCTTCATAGGGCAGTGTTTAGGGCTTCTCCATAGGGCAACATTTATGGCTTCTCCATAGGGCAGTGTTAGGCCTTCCTTCACCATGCTAGATCTCCCTTTCCTCCTACATCTAGGGCTTCTTCATTAGGGTAGTATAGAGCCTAGGGCACTCCCTCTAGACTAATGCTATAGCTGGTCACTTTTGATGATGGTGATCCTCTTGAGCATTCATTCTCCACACTAGAAGATGCATAAATTGGATTAGGTATAGAGGAGAAGGATGATGGATGAGACAACGATGGTAATGCACAAATTTTGATGATTATGGCATCAAGGAGGACTACTAATAGTCATCGGCTATGATATTCTTCCATCTATGGTTCTATTATCCATTCTATTTTGTATTTTCCATTGGCATTCCAATCTATAGTAGCATTGAATCAATATCTATGTAGTATGTTTTCTACATTCTGATTTTTATGACTTAATGAGAAGACCACAGTTTATGTTTCTAACTTCTTGTGTTTTCCATTTGATCATCATTGATGTAGTACTAGTAAGTACTAGTTGTATGATTGAAGTTATATCATGTAAATGTTCTTGTTTCTAAATTCTAAAATAATTGAAATCCTTATTGTCATGTTTTTAGGGTCAATGTGTCTTGTCTCACATATGAGAGATGAAACACTTGGTATTTGTTAATTTTAGGTATGTTCTATGCTTAGAGCAATTTATTTCAATTTTCACAGTTAGCTCAATATATTTTCTAGATTAGCAATCACCTCAGCATTAAAGTAAACTATAGATAGAACATAAACATAAATCGCAGAAGACAAGCCAAGAAAATAGGACACAAGATGTGGTGCTAGCCAGGGATAAACCCCAATGTGGGGAAACCCTTAACCAATTCTTCTTATATGTTCTTCAATAGTTCATCACAGAGAGAGAGAGAGAGAGTACGTTTACAACAAAAGTCAACACTTTGACTTATCCAGATAAGCGCATAGATCATCCCTAAGAAGATGATACATGAGATTAGTTAAAGACATGCTACTTCAATTGATTCTCCAAGGTGACTCCTTCACCTATCGTTGTGCTGCATTTCGTCATCATGTTGCACCTCACCGTGCTGAACCCATCATCACTATGCTGCATCTCATCGTGCTTCATTAATCCTGACTATACCCATCACTTTACTGCATTATGTGCCATTTCTACACCATGTTGCCATACTAACCTATTTTCCAGCTGCACCTTGCTTGCTTGTTGTCCCTTGCTTGCTTGTTGCCCCTAGCATGCTTGTTGTCCTTAGCATGCTTGCTGTTGCATGATAACTATACCAATACATGCTTGATGCACTAAGTATCATGATGTTGTCCCAATATTAATTTGTTGTCCCTTGCATGCTTGTTGTACTTATTGCTAAGTACCATACAACTGTCCCAATGTTAGTTAGTTGTCCCTTGCATGCTGCTCTCCTTCCGAGACAGATGCTCTGGCTAAAACCCCAGATAAACACTCCGTTAGCTCCTCAGCTCCAATCTTCCCCATGAAAAACCCTAGCGTCAGCCTCTAGGGATTGTATCAGCCTTTTCTGCCATCTGCATAAGCTTTCTTGGCAATTCTAGCAGTTCTCGGTAGTTTTGGCTATTCCTGACAGTTCCGGCTTCTACCCTCTGTATCTGCTTGCTCAGTAGTTCCGAAAGTTTCCGGAAGTTCCGACTATTCCTAGCAGTTTCGACTTCTTCCCTCTACGTCAGCTTTCCCAACAGTTTTAGCTGTTCTCAATAGAGAGGAAGATATCCCAAGTGTGTGTGAAATGACTTGAAGGCCATCTCTATTTAGACTAAAGCGTTGAGCACAAGTGGGGTTTAATTGGTTGCTAGCCAACCTTCACGAATTGTCCCATAACACAAATAAATTCATATCTCCATGAATACTTATTAGAATCGGATGATCTTTAGATCAATCCTACACCTCTGGATGAGAGGGATCTAAGAAAAATATCAGCTTCCATTAATGAGATGACCCACATGGAGTTTTTCCCTAGTTGTCAATTTTAATACTCCCTCTCAACTAGGGAGAACTCCATTCGCTGATCCATATGTTCAACTATACTATCTCTGCCATTAGTTCCCTATACTACTCTAGTATGCTCTACTGGGCTCTGCTCTACTCTGCCAAGCTCTGCTAAATTATGCTCTATTCTGTTGAACCATGAAGAAGAATAATTGATCGAGAATGTCTCATACCATTCTCTACTGACCCGAAGTCAGTTTCATCTAAAGATAGTGTTTCATATCACTCTTACTGACCTGGAGTCAATTTTATTGATCTTGGATCAATATCACAAGAGAGTGTCTCAAACCACTCATATTGATCCCAGATCAGTTTCATTGATCTCAGACCAATGGAGGTCATCCTAGCATAGGGAGTACGGTAGATACAACAAAGCGTCCATCGATAGTACAATTATGGTCCCTAACCCCATTTCCCTACTCATTGATCACAAGATCGGTACTTCCTATGAGTCCTAGACTGCATGGGTAGGATGCCTTGACAGGAGAACTAATCATCCTATCCACAGGAGAATGAATCATCTCGTCCCACAGTTACCACGAGAGAACTAATCATCCCATCCCACAGGAGAACTAATCATCTTGCTTCATAGTTTCCATGGGAGAACTAATCATCCTGGCCCACATGACAACTAATCATATTATTCCACAGTTGCCATGGGAGAAATAATCATCCCAGCCCATAGGAGAACTAATCATCCTGTTCCACAGTCACCACAGGGTATCACAGGGGAAGGTTGAACCTGTCACCTTGTACATAGCGCACCACCAGGCTAGGGTGAATCGCTCTGTGGTTGTATGTCGCTCCAAGAAGTACCCTGCACCCCCTGGATCTCCTAGAGCTCAATGTGTGCATCATACATGACCCTCGTAAGAGGGTCTCTGAACGACACCAAGTCATTCTCAGAAAGTCAAGAATTTGACCTTTCCCCATGGCTTTGATAAAATGTCTGCGACCTGTACATCAGTCGCTATGCGTTGGAGCCTCCTCGCTAATCGACTTACAGTAAGGTAGTATCTGATGTCTATCTAGTATAGAAATCATCGAATATAGGATTTCTCAACAATTGAATCCCCCCCTGGTTGTCACAGAGGATCATGATGGTATTCATCATATGTACAAATAACTTACTGAAGAGCTTCCACAACTAGGCAACTTCATATGAGATCATACTCATAGCTATGTATTCGGTCTCGGTGGTGCTTATAGCAACCAACTTCTGCTTCCTACTCATCCATGATATTGAAGCAGAACCCAAAGAGAACTATTCCTGAGAAGTGCTCTAGTGATCCTAGACAGTGCTTGCTTAGTCAACATTTGAATAATCATGCAGCTTCATATTTTTGGTAGTGTATCTCAATCCATGAGAGATTGTGCCCCGAAGATATCTCAGAAGATTCTTGGCACCAATCCAGTGAGGCTCAACCAAATATGAGCTCACCATGCTAACTGCAAAACATATGTCTAGACGGAAGTTCACCAAGAACATCAATGCAAATGAGTTTATGAAACTCAGAGGCATTTCCCAAGTCTAGTCTGGCATCATCACCATATAAATTTTGAAAGTTAAGATCCTCAAGGTAGTCACAGGCTTGCAGTTTACCATTCCACATCCAGAATCCAACTCCCTCTTACTTCTACAAGTGAGAGGGTCTGCACCTATTTGAAATAGGTCATCCTTAGAAGGTGTTGGTATGAGAGGTCTATCATCCACAACCTTCAAACAATAGTTTGGATCGGCTTCACTGTTAGTGAATCTCAGCTTCATCCAACAGCTATCAATCCTCTCATACTACGCCCGGGGAGTTTTGCTTCAAGCCATAGAGGGCTTTCTTCCACCTGCATACGTGAGACTCCTGATCATGAATCTGAAACCCCTTGGGTTGTTCCAAACTTGTGGACTTGCTACATGAGGGGAAATGTCCCCTTGTAAGATTTTCCTTTGGTACATCTCAAACATGTACTTTCATGCTCTTTTTGAATTCAGGTATCCCTATCACCATCTGACTCATAGAGTTTTGGTGTTATGTGTCAATGGACCTGGTCCCCAGTGGACTTCCTGCAACTTGATACAACCTTGAACTCAAAAACACATTTGAAAATTCTATTTTCAAACACACACCTTTCCGTAGATGAGTGCCACCCTGTAACCTATGACTTCCATTACCGAAATGGACACCAGGTTCTTCTTGCGATCAGGTACATAAAAGATATTCTATAAATGAATCAAGTTACCCTCATTCAATTGAGGGTAACATTCCCTACACCCTTTTCAAGATATGTGGCATCGACTCCAATTATAATCCTACGATTGTTTCCATCTATACCAAGTTAGAGAGTGCACCCTTCTATATGATGGATTGCCTTGAAGCACTACAATCAATAATCCATATTCCCAAAGAATCTGAAGGAGAGGGTCAATACAAGATAACACATCTTTATCTTATCAAAAACAACATTTGATTCTTCATACCTGGGGTTCCTTTCTTTCTTTGAAGAGTTGGCCATTTCCTTGATGACCTGCATTGTGTGTGGATTTTTTGATTTTTTGATCTTATATGTCTTGCCATAATATTACAAGTGGCCATAATTAATTAAACTCTATGATTTGTTATTGTGGTTGCACATTCTCTAAGCATGCCCCTATTTGGATCACAGGAAAATCAAGCTTATGGTCTTGAATACCAACATGATTGAGACAATAACAAGATGACATCTCATTTTCAGCTTTAAAAGTTTTAGTTAAGTTGTTGATTTCTCCATTTATCTTGGCTTACAATTTTTTGGACCAAGAACCAATAATGTATGTCTAACGATAGACCTTAGGCATCATAAAGGACACACCTCTTTATCACACCTAGAGAGACAATGGCTTTACGTGTCTTTGCAAATTTTGAAATAATTGTAAGGTGGACAAAATTGTATAATTTTACAAGCCCTTAGTGTGGGGGATGGGAGGCTTCTTCACATGCTATCTCATGGCTTGGATGTTATCACTAGTCATATTGAGGATCTTCCATTGCAAACTCCAAACCCATAAGCGGCATTAAATTTTGAATGGGTGGGCATACACTAAAACGGTGCCAAATATTGAGTTTGTGATCACCAATCAAAGTGGGAGACTCCCTTTTAAACCCCAAATTCAACAAGTGTTGAATCCACTGTATTTTGAGCTTGGATTTCACAAGAGGTTGAAAATAGATCTATTTTCCCTTCTACCTTAAATATAAGTCGGTTGAGCAATGTGGCACATTATTGAGTAATGTTGAAAACATAGTTAAATCACATTGAGTGGAGGGTTGGGTCTTCTCTTTTAATCTTGTTGCATTACCAGGAATTTTAAACTGTCTTAGAGGGTTGAAATGTTATAGATGGAGTATAACCCTTAATTACTTCACAGTCTAGAATTTATGACATATGGAGAACCACCTTCAAATGAGCTCAACCATTAAAAGAATAAAATAAGCTATAAGCCCATAAACCCTTTCAAATTTTTTCTGCTTGCCAAATCTTTTAAAGTTCCTTAAGGCCATACTTGATTTCAGAGAGAACAGTGAATTATTCTTTTGGTGTTGACTGTTAATTCCAATATTGGTCAGTTTACTAAAGATATATATGCTAAGTAGAATTGTACTAAGAGAAGGATCCACAAAGAATAGATCTTGGCTTCAAATGGTCCTTCTTGCTCCTGATCCTTGCTCTTCTTCAATTAGTTGTCATCAAAAGTTCATAAAAAAGATACAAAGTACAAAATCTTATGAATCAATCTTCCTAGATGCAAATCAGGCTTGTTCACAACGTCGTTTGTGAACATGACTACTTCATAACACTATCTTCGTCAAACGAGTTATAACATAGCTATCATCACTGGTTCAGGATTTTAACTATATATATTTGACAAGTATCCAAACTTATCTATACATAATTACAAGTGCGGTGAGACTATATGCAATGCTAACTAATCAAAGACTAAACCTAACAGTGATGACACCTTCAACAAGGTATCTGAGTTGCCATACCATCGTGCTAACTGATTCACTAAGATGCCAATGTGCTGAAGTACGGATATCAATACTTTAGTTTGGGATTACAATGATGCCACTGTCCTGAATAGAAAGCTAGACCAACATATATAGTAACAAAAGTATTCAGAAGAAACTAGTTAGTGGATATGGAGAATCCATACATCAAATAATGTCACATGCAAGGATGAAAAATCATAGTATCGAAATCACTATTGTAAAGTAGAGAATACCCAAAATGCATGGTAGATATACATTGCAATTATAGATCCTAGGGGTAAGAAAAATGAGTAGTAGATGGCAGTTTGGTCCATAGAGCTTTAGTCTATCATCTGCAATGAGAATGATTCCAATGAATTTCTTCGAACTCGATAGAATATCCAATGTTATTTTTGTTGATCCAGAAAACCAATAATACCCACAAAAAGGTGTTTCTCATTAAAAAATTGAACACACAGTGAAGGGAATTAGAAAGATGGAACCTGATTGTTTTATAGTGGTCCATTATAATTAACGTCTTAGAGTGTGTTTATGAAATATAATGCCCAGAAATTGATACACAGACATAACACAACACTTCATAATAGTGTTTGTATCACCATCAAGCCCTAAACCTGATAAGCCGAGTGGTCAGAGCAGCCAGATATTGTTTATGACTACGTTGAGAAAATGTCCTCTTACTGGTTTCAAGATCATTTTGACCTATATCATCGATCATTCTAGAGTGCACCTTTTCCAAGCCCCAGAATTGTCCCTCAACATTGACTTCATGTGGATTTGTTAGAGGTTTTTTGTCTACATTTCATATTAAAAATCTAGTGCATGAATGATTGTCCACATGTTCATGGAGAAGAGGACATATTTGCATTTGATGTGGTCCAGAGAGAAATTTTTTATTTGGTCAAGCTTGTACTCTTCATGAATGATTTTCTTGACGTCGTTTTCATTCTCAACACTATAGTTATATATGTCATTGAGGGTTTCATTACAGGGTTAATCAATCTTCTAGGGTTGTCCAACTTTGTTATTGTCAACAATAGAGCTATATATAGGTGGAAATGGATTTGTATGACTGAAAGATTCAATAATTGTGTGTTTATAATATACCCTTTGTTTGTCTACCAAGGAATATCCATCACATATTTCAATAACTTTGTATTCCGGATGAGTATTGACAGTAAAAGGAAGAGACTTCCCTATCCCATTTGGCCTGAGGAATAAATTCAGATTGTAGGCATAAAAAATAGCAGGACTGTCGGATTCCATGATATAGGATCTTTTAGGATTGAACTATAAAATTAATTGTTTCTTCACTCATATAATCGTAATGGTCAAGTTATTGCTTTGTTGGCTTTGAAAAAGTTTATTGACCTCAAACTCTAGGAAACCATGATTACTTCCATTTATTTCTTACATGATCATGATCAACATCAAAATCCAACATGGGGGTTACATTACTCCTACTCAAACTCACAATGAAATGTTGACGTGCCAAGTGTATTACCATGAAAGTTTACAACTCTCTTACTTTCAGCGTTTGTGAAAATTGGATTAGTTTATTGAACTGTATTTTTGTGAACTCAAAAGTGTATTTAGGATTTAAATTATTAGCAAGGAAAGCATGATCTTCATCATACTTTTCATATGGTTGATCTTTTGGTGTAGAAACATGGTTTCTACCTAACTAGAACTGCATATGGGTTGTAACAATGGTGGAAATATTTAAAAAATATTCATTTCCTATGTTTATCACTTTGTCATGTAAGAAAATAGAGTACAGGAATATGGGTTAGTCTGCCTTGTAACTGTATAGTCGCTGAGTCTCAATTGTGATTATGTGATATTGGATGGTTTTGAGAGTATATAAACTCTTCTCAATGTATGTCCTTTCCTTGCAAAACTTGGAGAGGGGGATATAGAGTCCTCTTATTGGAATGGAAATGTTGTTTGACTTTGTATAGTTTCTTATTATCTAATCATATGAAGAAAAAATAGAGTTACAAGAATACATGTTTAAATGCCTCACAAATGTATATTTGTTGAGGCTCAATTGCAACTCTGAGAACACAGAATATTTTGTGTGGAGTATATAGACTCTTCTCAATCAATGCCCTTGCATTGCAAGATCTTGATAGGGGTATACAAATTTTATCAATAGGACACATATGGCTTGAGAGTCATGTGGTATTATCCTCTGACCATCTTGGTCACTTTTTTGTTAAGTGAATGGGAGTATTAAGACTCCTCCATTCATTATTTAAATCATGGAAATGATACTAGTAGATTTGAGTGAGATTCTATAAATTAGACTTGCTTATCCAGCTAACTGTGCTATTATTTATTCTCAAGCACCTGAGGATGTGATTCCTAAAGGATGGAAATTATACCTTGTGAATTTATTAAAATCAGTCTCCTAGACATGCCTTCTTCTACTTATGTTTTGGAGAGCACATATCACCTAATCGTTCTAAACATCAAAACCTAATATCCAAACTCATTCCTATACCTCTTTAATATTTCTCCTTTCCAAATAGGCTGAATGATCCTAAATTTAGAGGCACAGTACCATCTCCCTCTTCATGCAATCTCAAAACAACTTTGAGGGCCAACCCACCTTCATTGGATGAATGAAAGGTATTAGCACATCTATTTAGGGTGCATCTTTATCTGCATTTGGGGCTTCTTTAGCACAAGCATACACCACAGTGATGATTTGGTCTTATGCTTGTGCTGAGGTGAGAAATGGAATTTTATGAACAACGCTGCTTAGTGTTCCTTGAACAAAGTTTAGATTGGTATAATCATTGTTAGCATGTGAAGTTTTGTCAGACCTTGTATATTCTCATGATGTAGATGTATTGATTAAGTTGGTGAAACTGGCACCTCCCTCTTGACATATTTTCATTACCAAATTTCCAAATGCTATAAAAAAAAGGCTGAGCAAGGTTTCAGTGGGTGAAATCTAGTGTTTTCTGTGAGGCAGAAGCCATGCTTCTTTCAAGTCAAATTTATAGTGCTACATTTCTCAGGGTACTTCAGGACTTGTGCTCTCTTTCTTCCTCACTTAACGAGGGAAAGGATGATTAGGTACCAACTTATATATATCATGATGAAAGTTTTATTATAATCACGAGTCTAAATTTAACTGTTTAACTTCTATGGCAACAACTGGGTTTCTACATCAGTAAGATAGAAAAATTGGTCATCTCCATTGTCTACTGTACCTTGTGTGAGATTTGAGTGAGATTTTGGGTGAGGTTATGTAAATTAGACCTGCTTATTCATATGACTATCCTATTATTTATTCTCAAGCACCTGAGGATGTGATTCCTAATAGATAGAAATAATACCTTGTGAATTTATTAAAATCAATCTCCCGGATAGGCCTTCTTCTACTTAAGTTTTGGAGAACACATATCACCTGATCATTCTAAAAAACAAAACACAATAGCCAAACTCATTCATATATCTCTTTAATTTTTCTCCTTTACAAATAGGCTGCATGATCCAAAATTCAGAGGCAAAGTACCAGCCTTCTCTTCATGAAATCTCAAAAAAACTCTAAGGGCCAACCCACCTTCATTGGATGAACGGAAGGTATTAGCACATATATTTAGGGTGCATCATTATGTGCATTTGTGGCTTCTTTAGCACAAGCGTATACCACAACGATGATTCAGTTTTGTGCTTGTGATGAGGTGAGAAATGGAATTTTATGAACAATGCTACTCATTGTTCCTTGAACAGAGTTTATATTGTTATAATTGTTGTTGGCATGTGAAGGGTTGTCAGACCTTGTACATTCTCATGATGTAGATGTATTGATTAAGTTAGTGAAACTGGCACCTCCCTATTTGACATATTTTCATAACCAAAATGCCAAATGCTATAAAACAAAGGTTGAGCAAGGTTACAATGAATGAACTCTAGTGCTTTTGTTGAGGCAGAAGCCATGCTTCTTTCAAGTCAAATTTCTAGTGCTACATTTCTCAGGGTACTTCAGGGCTTGTGCTTTATTTCTTCCTCACTTAACTAGGGAAAGGATGATTAGGTACCAACTTATAGATATCATGATGAAAGTGTTATTATAATCACGAGTCTGAATTTAGTTGTTGAACTTCTATGGCAACAACTGGGTCTCTGCATCAGTAAGATAGAAAAAATGGTCATCTTCATTGTCTACTATACCTTGTGTCTTCTGATGCTAGTGGATCTTTACTCCATCTACCACTTGGAACATAGAAGATCTTGCCATATATTGACATATTTTTGTAATATGTGAAAAGTTGCAACCTCATTAAATGACACTTACACAGCTAGAATACACCAATGCTACCTTTAGAGCGATAAAATCGGCTGCAAGTTCATCTGATTCCTGTGCTCAAGGTACTAGCCCATTGTAAGAGATGCCTCAACAAGTAAAAACTCAATCCATGGACCATTGAAGAGTTAGATCCAGCATTCAGTATTGTAATGAGAATATATGAAAATCACCAATCTTATCGATGCATTCATAAGCAACATCTAACAAACACATTTGGCAACTAGCCTTTATTTTTTACTAGAGATGCATGAGAATATATGAAATACACCCATCTTATCTATGCATTTATAAACAACATCTGACAAACACATTTGGCATCTAGCCTTTAGTTTTTACTAGAGATGCATGAAGCATTATATAAACACAATGCAATATTTTGGGAAGTCCATTCAAATGTGGAACATTACTATGGAAGCCAAGTTAAGCATTGATTTTAGACCTTGCATGCACATTTCATGGATTGTTGTAGTAGTGACATAAAAATGGACTAGGTCAGTTATATCATATATGTTAAAGATAGTTTAACTTGAAGAATGAAACTGCCATTTAAGCTATAAACCTGACTAAATGGTCCAAACCTGAAACTGTGACCCTTCCTTGCAAATTGCATGTGCTACCAATTAATCATAGTTAAATGGTTTTAGATTCAATATGAGAGTAATCTTATGGAGGATCTATTGGGTTTGGAAAGTCACCATAGAACAAAGGGCAGTGGGTTAATCTCCTAAAACAAGGCATTAACATAGTCCGCCGAGAGGTACATTTTGCATCAGGATATCCCCTAGACTGATATCTTTTTTATGAGGAAGAAAAAACATGCAAAATGTTTGGTTAGGTACGAATACATCTTGTCAATTTGGTCTAGCTTGAGTGATTAAAAGAGAAGGTTATTAGGCTCTCCACCATTTCATGGATTGACATAGAGATGAGACAAAAGAGGCTCTCTCTTAAGACTTGACTAGGTCATTCATAACAGTCGTGGTGTTGGTGCCTTAACTTAGCCAGAAAATGCCAAAACTCTATTGATGCACATAATTTATTACTGAATCTACCTTAGAGTATGCCATAGTCACTGAATATGACATGCATGGCTTTACCAAGGAGGCCCTAAGCTTTTGAACAATGAAACTTTACATTGGTATGGTCAACCTACATGGGGAGAAATGAAACTTTTTTTAATAAGATTCTAGCAAAACCTGGACATTGCTATGTGGGATTATTCCTTGGTACCTATAGATTGCATAATGACCTCTGTTGGTTGAGCTAGCAGGAATTAATTTCTTCAGGTGGATCTTCCTGGTACAAATGTCCCTTTCCTTGTAATACCTTGATAGGGGTATATAGATTCTTGTCAATAGAATGCATATTTGTATGTATAGTTGTTTATTATGTAATCATCTAAAGGAAAACTGATTACATGAATATGGGTTAGGATGCCTCGTAACTGTATAGTTGCTGAGGCTCAATTGTGATTATGTGATCTTTGAAGATTTTGAGAGTATATAAACTCTTCATGTATTATGATTTCTCTGGCAATGTTCTCAAGGAAACTATTCCAAAAAATAACAAAAAAATAACTTTTTTCATTAAACAGAGATTGTTTTCCTTTAGAAACAGAGAGAGATTGTCTTTACAATACCTTATTTTGTTTGTGGCATGTAAGGGGATCTTGAGAGTAATATAGAATAGGAAAACTAGTTGGTCAACTTGTGATAAAGGTGAGTAATTTCTTGGACATTAAATTTTAAGCCTGCCACATTCTTCTAAGAACATTGGATCCATAAATCTCGAAGGCTTCAACTACATTGATTATGTCACAGAAGTTGGAAGAACTAGAGATGTCATGGATGTGTAACTATTAACATTATGAAGATGATAGCATGTGTGTCTTTCAAGGTACATTACTAATCATAGTGCAAACAACAAATTTTACCACTAATATAGTTCATCGGGCATGGATATCAATCAGGCCTAGTTAGCCTTACTTTCTTGGTAAGGAGATGAGGCTTCATGTTTTCCACCATGTTTTCCCCAAAGAAATTTATTCTGGTAGGAAAATTTATTCAGTACTTTCCCCTTTTACAAGCAAACACTTGGAAAAAAAAGGATTTCATACTTGGGAGTTTTTTGTAGGATAAAGGGAACAGTGAGTGGGTATCCTGGCAGTAGCTACATTGGTCTTATTAGCATTACACCATTTTTCATATGGGTATTCACAAGAAAGAATCACCATTACACTTTGTTGATTTGTTTTAAAAATAAACATAACACACAATAGATTTCTTTTGACATGCAATGTTGTTGTTGGTAGTATGATTGTATTTGTGCCACATGTAAAGCTAACATATGTTAAATTTCTTTCACCTTGCAATATTTTTATTGGAAATGTGCTTGTGTTTGGGCTAGAAACTATGCTAGATTTCTTTTTCTTTAGAATATTGTTGTTGTCAATTTTGTCATTTATGATAAAAGGAAATCTAGCAAGTGTTAGATTTCCATCACCTTGGCAATGTTATTGGAAATGTTGTGCTTGTGTTTGGGCTAGAAGTTATGCTAGATTTATTTTGCTATGTAATATTGTTGTTTTCAATTTGATTGTTTATTATAGAAGGAAATATAACACGTGTTAGATCTCCTTCACCTTGGTAATGTGCTTTTGTTTGTGTTAGAAGGAAATATAGCATGCACCAGATTTCTTCTGGCATGAAATGTTGTTTTTGGTAGTATGCTTGTATTTATGCTACATATAAAGCTATCACACGTTAAACTTATTTTACCTTGTGTTATAGACATATTTGGGAATTGTAATCCCAATATCATATGTCCATAAACCAAGGGCTTCTAAGCCCCTAAAAGTGTTGTTTCATACCCTAAAGGAATAAGGTCAGCTGATTACATCATCTCCCTGAAGTTCTCCATGAAAAACTACTCAGAACTGGTCAAAACTGGACCATACAGACTGCTCAGTGCTAAGGGTGTGATGCATCTCACCTGCCACATGAAAAAAGTGCGATACATACTGAAAAGCCCTTCTGTAGGGTGGGATGAGCAAAAGCAGACAAATGGCAGAGGCAATTGGCTAGGTGGAAACCCAAAGAATCTTCTAGAAACTGCCCATTTGACACTTGCCTCCTTGAATTCACCCAGGGATGAGTAAGAGATCATGAAATCTCCTAGTGGAACCAAGAACTATCACAAAGATGACACTAATCAAAATCCCAGAAGCTGACTCACCCACCTACAAATATGTATATATGGATCCCTCATCCTAGAGATCCAAACACTGGAATTTTGTATTTTGTAAGGAAGTGTTGTTGGTTTCTCTGTGCAACATTGTATTGTTCGGTGATCTAACTTTTCATGAGGTGAAGAGGGCTTTCATGCTGGGAGGATGACGCTAGGTCAGACCAATGGGTTGCAATCCTCTCTTCTACTACTTCTATCAATAAAGTTATCCGAGTTTTCCTCCATATTCTTGTATATCTCTGAATCTTGTATTGGTATATGCATTTGTATGGTTAATATACATCTGATCCTATATTGTTTATGGTTATAGATCTCTATGCTTTGATGGTATCATGCTTCTTTGACTCTATAGGCGTTTTTTGAAGCAGGACAAGTAAAGAAGGAGTGGCGAAGCTCTGTCAAAGGAGGGAGGAAACAAGCAAGGAGCCAGGTGAAAGACTGAGGTTGGTACTCTCTACTTCTCTCTCATCTATCTCTCATAAAGGAAAACACAAGTAACTTTAGTTAGTTTGTTTCTAAGATAGCTACTCGTCTTAGTGGGACTAGGAGCTCTGAATGGACACTAGTTTTCTCGATAACAAAATGGCGACTCCACTGGGGAAAAATTGGGAAGAAAATTTGAAGAAACTTTATTGGTAGCAAGTTGCTTTTGAACATGACACTTTCACTGCATCACCATGATTGAGTCGGGTTGGTTTATTCTATTCACCGGTCATATCACCATTAGTCCTCCTTAGCATCCATTTTTAGGGTTAATGCTACCGATCCATTTCAGTGTTGTGGATATGTTCAAGAGAAGTCGCTCAGAGAATTCACCAACCCAACTTATGTCTCATTCGCTGCAATACCTTCACGCTTCATTCTTTCATGACCGCCACCCTAAACCTCGTATCGTTAGATCGTTTTCACCTCCAAAAAATCATTTGCTCTGTTTCGTGTCATAGATGTGGGATTCATTAAGGCCCTCCTATGATGGGTCACTTCTTGTCGACATCAGCTCATTATCCAAGAAGTCGACTTAGGAACAACCCTTTCAGTACTTTGAAGCTTGCATGCCTCAATGGCAAGTTTCTCACTTCCGGTGACAGGTTTACATCAATAGCCTTCGACCGAAAGATTTTGTGTGGTGTTCGACATCAACTCATGTATTCACACCATGTGAATTGTACTATAGTACCTTGAGGGTCATTATCATTATCGGTGATTCCTGTCACGCCTATTAACAGCTTACATCATTGGTTGGTAATCAGACAATGTCTTTCCATGTTCGACACCAGAACATCTTTTCACATGGATCGACTTGTACTTCAGGCGAAGATTGAATGAGTTTGAAGACCCCAGATCTAGTTTCATCCATCTGGGCTACGATATATTCAGGAAAATAAAGACATCAAATGTACACCATAGTTGCACAGATAATCATCCAAGATAAAGGATGATGACTCTACCAGAATCATCAGTCTGTCATACAGACAGTTGTATGTCCTATGTACATGAAAATGAATTTATAAAGCTGAGCATGGGAATGCCCACCTCAGCTAGATCATGAAAATATTATGAAGATAATGTATTGTATTTTATCTTATTACAGGTTGCCTTCTAGTTTGAAAAACCTCGGATCCTCATGATAAAGCATTTCACTCGACATCAGAAGATTTACGACCTCATGCTTTAGTGGGCAACTGTTATAGTCATATTTGGGCACTATAACCCCAATCTCATATGTCCATAAACCAAGGGCTTCTAAGCCCATAAAAGTGTTGTTTCATACCCTAAAGGAACAAGGTCAGCTGATTACAACATCTCCCAGAAGTTCTCCATGAAAAACTACTCAAAACTGGTCAAAACTAAACCATACAGACTGCTCAGTGCTAAGATTATGATGCATCTCACCTGCCACATGCAAAAAGTGAGATGCATACTGAAAAGCTCTTTTGCAGGGTGAGATGAGTGAGAACAGACAAATGGCAGAGGCAGTTGGCTAGGTGGAAACCTAGAGAATCTTCTAGAAACTGCCCATTTGACACTTGCCTCCCTGAATTAGCCTAGGGGTGAGTAAGAGATCATGAAATCTCCAAGTGGAACCAAGAACTATCACAAAGATGACACTAATCAAAATCCCAGAAGCTGACTCACCCACCTACAAATATCTATATATGGATCCCTCATCCTAGAGATCCAAAGGCTAGAATTTTGTATTTTGTAAGGAAGTGCTATTGGTTTCTTTGTGCAACATTATATTATTGGGTGATCTAACTTTTCATGAGGTGAAGAGGGCTTTCATGCTAGGAGGATGATGCTGGGTCAAACCAATGAGTTGTAATCCTCTCTTCTACTACTTCTATCAATAAAGCTATTTGAGTTTTTCTCCATATTCTTTTATATCTCTGAATCTTGTATTGGTATATGCATTTGTATGGTTAATATACATTAAATTGATCCTATATTTTTTATGGTTATATATCTCTAAGCTTTGATGGTATCATGCTGCTTTGACTCTACAGGTGTTCTTTGAAGTAGGACAAGTAAAGAAGGAGTGGCGAAGCTCTATCAAAGGAGGGAGGAAACAAGCAAGGAGCCAAGCAAAAGACAGAGGTTGGTACCCTCTGCTTCTCTCTCATCTATCTCTCATAAAGGAAAACACAAGTAACTTTAGTTTGTTTGTTTCTAAGATAGCTGCCTGTCTTAGTGGGACTAGCAGCTCTGAATGGACACTAGCTTTCCTGATAACACCTTGTGACATTGTTATTGAAAATGTGATTGTGTTTGTGATAGAAATTGTTGGATTTTGTTTGCCTGACAATGTTATTGTTGGCAATGTGCTTTTGTTTGTGCTAGAAGTAAATCAAGCATATGCTAGATATCTTCTACACTGCAATGTTGTTCTTGGTAACATGATTGTGTTTGTGCTACAATAAACTCTAGAATGTGTAATATTTATTTTACTTTGGAATGTTTTTTTGAGTAATATGCTTCTATTTACGTTAGAAGGAAATTTAGCATGTGGTGGATTTCCTTCGCCTTAGAATATTGTTATTTCCTATGTGTTTGTGTTTGTGCTAGAAGGAAATCTAGCATGTGCTAGATTTATTTGACCATGTAATGTTGCTTCTAGCAATATGCTTATGTTTGTAGTAGAAGGAATGATATTGATTGTTAGCTTTCATTTGAGGAAACAATGTTTCATTACATACAATATGAATACCATACTATTTTAATTTTTGCATCTATATTACTTTTCATAAGTTGTGTGTTTTTGGGAAAATATAAAGTCACAGTTTACATGGTTCATCCTTTTAATTACAAGTTACAATTTAATTGTTGTTACAGAATTGATACAAGGTACAATGGAAAATATAATTTTGGCAAAAGGGGACTATGTTGATCTCCTTATTAATGATCAAGTCATTGGGCTAGGAAGGGTCGAATCTATAGAGTCTGGAACTTATTATGTTGGAGAAAGGGTTAATGCTGGTTATGTTGCAATTTTGATAATTGATGTCACTCAACCACGTTTGATTGATGACGATGTTAATGAAGGGGACAAACATCCATGGAAGATTGTGGATTTGAGACACCACATAGGTAAATGAAAATATTGAAGCATGTGTTATATATTATTGTTACTATAATAAATGTTTTTTTTTAGTAAATACTAACCTTATTTACATTCGTTTATAGGTACAAATGTTTCTTCTACATATTCTATTGGAGACAAGATAAATCTTCTGCAACATGGAGTGAAGGTGGGCGAGGGCTCCATATTCAATACAAAGCTTGGTCATAAAGTGCATGGAAAGATGGTAAAGAAAGGATGCATAGTGGTTAAAATTGAAAATATGTTAAAATATAATGCTCCTCTACCACATCCAATAGGATTTGAGCATACACTTGGGGGTGCAATAGAATGTTATGAAATTTGGCCAAAATCAGATTTGGAGCCTCACTGTCATGATCATGCCATAAATATTCCCCAAGATAGGGTTAGATTCATATGTGCAAAGGTTTCTCTTACACATGAATGCATGGGAACAAGCACATTTTGCATTGCCAAAGGAATGCTAGTTAATGTCTGCAAGGATGACATTGTTGAGGGTGAAACACTAGGTGAAATGAATTTTGGTGTTTTTCTAGAAGAGATAGATGGAAATTGTGAGATATATAGAATTGGGGATAAGTTTATACACTGTTTGGTTATATGGCTAATAAATAAGTTGGTGGACAACAAAGGTGTTATATTAAGGGTCAAGGAAAAGTTCAAGGAGCCACCCAAAGAAATGCTGATATAGGATGTTATAGAGGACACAAATCCCTTAAACAAATGGGATGGGTACCTTTGTAATGAAAAAGATAGAAAATCAATTGATATGCATGTAACAAGGCCATATAAAAGGATTAAATGAGTTATGGCTACAAATTTTTTTGCAAAATGTCAAACAAAAATAGATGAAGAGAAAGAAAGTTGACTTTTGGCAGCAGATGTATGTTGTAGAAAAGATATTTGTCTTCAACATGTGGATGGGAAGGGAATTGCAGGTGCTAGAAGGGGTATGAGACAAATAAAGATAATGGTATTAGAGAATTTGTCTTTAATTCACTCATTTCAAACATAGTCATGTCAAAGGGCCATGGCTTACCACCTATTGCTAGAAATGTAAAGGACATGAAATTTACTGGGAATATTATTTGTAAGAAAGCATGGTATAAGATACATAAATTCCTCAAAGCACATTATATAACTACCAACATTATTTCAAACATGGATAGATCAAAGCTATTCATGGTAACACCAGCACATGCAAAGCACGAGCTCACATAGTGGAAGCCATAGAAATATTGCACAAAATTGTAATGGATAATTCAGATTTTTCACCAAACCAAACACGTCAAGTTGAAGAAGATGTAACATTTTCTCCTTTAAGATTTCTTCGTTCGACTTACACACAAAATTCTTTATTAAAAGAGATCAATGAGGCTCTTCAAAAGCTTAATTACACATCAATATCACAACCAACAATGACCAAGATCTGGAATACTAAGTTTCGAGATGTGACATTTTCAAAGAACACCAACTTTAGTAAATGCAGTGAATGTGTTGTGTTAAAAGCATAAATGAAGTCAACAACTACAAAATAGTTGGAAGAAAAGGCACGAGGTAGGTTGAAGAAACATAACAAGATTGTTATGTGTGGAAGATATTGCTACTATGCCCATAGAATTATGTCAGAGTAGTTTCCAAAGGAGTATTTGAGCATTATCCATGATAAAATGGACAAAACAAAGACTTCAATCCCAAGGCAATGTGTCAAATCAAAATCTACTGTAGGAACAAATTTAGGTTTGTCATTGATACATATGCTTACACATGGGCATAAGGTGGGAGGTTTTGGTCATTTCTCCCTAGCATTTGTCCATATGGGATTACAATTTACTATTACATCCCTTGCAAAGTGCTTAAGGGACCTTGAAGACCCACAAATGGATATGTATGGTGATCTAATCTATGAAAGTGGAATTTCAAGAAACCCACTAACAAATGCATTACTTGACACCTCTATTTACTCAAAATGTCAAGGGTACAAGGATGATCTTATATCTCATGGAAGTTCAAAAAGTCAAAATGTTGATTTTAAACCTCTTCCTCCACATTTGTTGTTACAGTTGGACAATGCAAAAAGTGATAATAAGAATCACTATCTTTTCATGTTTCTATCACTTTTAACTGCACTTGGTGTCTTCATCACTATTGAGGTTGGGTTCTTTCCTATGGGGCACACCCATGAAAACATAGATGGAACCTATGGAAGAATGTCTTCCAACCTAAAAGGTAAAGATATTTATTCTTTACCTAAAATGATGGATACATATCTCATAATTGAAGAAAATCGAGTGTTTCCAGCTACACTTATTGACAAAGTCTATGACTTCAAAAGTTTCCTTAATGGATACATTAAGGAGGGAAAAAATGCACTAATTGGACATCTTAGTGTCGAATACTTCCAATTTCTTATACTCAATGATGTTCCAGTACTAAGGTACAAAGAATCAACTAGAGATATTGAGTGGTCAGAACCAGTTGAGTTATGGAATATAGATGATGAAGGTCGACCTATAATTCCCATAGGGAAACCATCTTTCTTAGCTTCAAAATAGAATGATGTCTATTTAAAAAAACTAAAGGATGGGATAACAACATACATAAAAATGTGGAAAGACACTATTGGGAATGAGGATTCGCCAATTGTTATAGAGGAATGGAAAAATAAGGTAGTGTATTGGGAAAAAGTTTTTGATACATTAGATGGAATCTATAATGATCATAGAATAATAGATGGAAGTCATTCATCTTCTGAGGATTTCTAGCCCAGGACAAGGCACATTGTTGATGTTGATCATAATGCACTCCAGGTAATCTCAAGTATTATGGATAGAGATTTCGATAATGTGATAGATGAACCAATATATGTTGGACCCACATGCAACAAGCCAAAGCCAACATTCAATCCAATGATTAATGTTGAGAAAGTGAAGATGTTGCTAGTTAGATCAGGAAATGAGGATGCAGGAGAGATGATTTGGATGGCAAAATCCATCTCAGATATCTTTAGGGATACTGAAAGTGATAATCTTCATGTAAAGGTTGACTGGTGGAAGCCTATGTCAGGGAAATATAATGGAACATTTTTAGAGCAATATTGGGTACCAAATCCCGACAACACAGAACTTGGCTCTATTCCAATTAATACCATAGTGTGGGCATGGATGCCAAAGAAAGAACATTGCAAGAAGACCAAGATAAATAAATATGGTGTAGAAGCCATTCTTGATCTACTTGAGTGAATATCTTAAGAGTAGGTTTATATGATTCATGAATGTAATTTTTTTTTTAAGGATCTATTAATATACATTCAGACACACTTTTCCATATTTGTTGTATATCAAATATTCTCTTCATATTCTTTTTGAAGGAGTTTTATATTATTTAATATTTCAATGTAATCATGTGTTATACAAATTACATGACAATGCCATAAAATATTTAAGTTTTCAAAGATTTATTTGACCAACATGACTTCTCACCATATCAAATATGCATAACCAAATTCAATAGTGCACCTAAAAACATCTTCTAAACTTGGTTTATTAAAACAATAGTGGAGTACCTAATTAGTATTCTATTTAATATAAACCATTTAAACGCTTAATGAATAAATGCTAGACACTTGATATAATGTTTGAAGTGAGTTTTACTTAATTTTCCTTATTATAATTGATATAAATCAAATTCTCTATTTTGTTGCACTCTAATTTATAGAAAAAATATTTTGATCATTGAACAACACAACTAGAATTATAAAATATTTCCTCTTATAGATTTTGAAGCGGTGCCAACATTGTACTAGTATAATTAATTTGTACTCAACTTAGGAAAAGTAGTTAGTGTCAATTTAAAATGGTCAATAATAGTAAGAAAAACAATATTAATATATTGTTAAATAACTTTAGAGGTAAGATTTTTTTTACACAATCTAGTATTCACGAGTCAAATTTAATACATAAATATAAATGTTAATGATAATAGAAATAATGTAAGGAATCTAAGTTTTATATGAATGTTAATATTTTCTTTTCAATATAATATTATTAAACATTACAGGAATAAAAACTAAACATTTGTAATTTATATCTTAGTCAATTTTCTCTCTTTCTTGTTGTATTTGAAAATAGTTAAATTGTACTACTTTGTTACTATTTTAATTCATGATTGGTTTTGATCATTAAAATGATTAGTATTTGAAACGAGAGGCTCGTTTTATAGCCCAATATGGGGGGATGTGTAAGTTTTTCTATTCGTCTGTGCCCCTTTAAAATAAAAAATATGTTCTAAATAGAAAAATATAAAAATGAATATTTTGTAAAGTAATTAGAAGTAAAAAAATGTGTGAATTAGATGCTTAAATCTTATATTTTTCAAAAATATTTCAGCTAGAGATACAAAGGAACTATTTGAATATTTATGTTAACTAATATATGTCAATATCAACTTCATATATATCTATATATAAAAAATAAAAATTTTATGGTTAAAATTTTTATTTTGTCATATATCTACTCTATTTAGCATTCAAAAATACAGTTTCAACAATTAAAAATAACACACTATATCTTTCACTCTAAAAATGTTTGCACGTGAAGAAATTTGATCCCTACATCTGCACTTAAAATGGATCTATGGCGGTATATATTGGACACATTAATATGATCATTTGTCATTAGATAACTTTATACTTTATATATAGCTTGCATATTAATCTATTACTCATTAATTGAGCCTCAACCAACTTCGTTTTTAACATAAAAGTACAAATAATAAATAAAAATAAATTATGCTAATACTCGCATTCAACATTTAATTTGATCCTAAAAAAATATTTTCTCCTTAACTCTAAAATGGTGCAAACTTCCTACAATAGTATGTAATGATGATGGTGATAATGATGATTATCATCCACTAAGACCAAATATGAGATCTAAGAAGGTAAAAAAATATTACGAAAAGTTATTTTGAATTTTATTGTTATGCTAAAAAAGCATTAAAAGAAGTGTAGGTTGGTAGCATCACAAATATTTTGAAATTTAATTCCAATATTTTAAATTGTGCCAACATTGTCTTAGTAATAATTGTAACTTAACATATACATGATATTTACTATATCGGATTATAATTAAATGGGTTAATAATAGTTACATACACATCATTATTTTCATAAAATAACCTTATCAAACTTAACTTTTAATATAAACCATAAAAAATATTAAAATAGATAATGTAAGGAATCCAAGATTAACATGTGAAATATTTTCTTTTTCAAGCTTATATAAATTTGTTTTATAAAGTTTATCATGATAATTTTTACACAAAAAATGGTGAATATCTACATTAAAATTAGTGAACTAAGTGACTTTCCAATTCCTCATTTTGAAAAAACTTAATCTAGTTAAAGTTCTAAATAATGGTATATATTAGACACATTACTAAGATCATTTGTCATTAAATAACTTTATACTTAATATATATCTTGCATATTAATCTATTATTCATAAAGCGAGCCTCAATCAACTTCTTTATTAACATAAACGTACAAATATTAAATAAAAATAAATTATGCTACTACTCACATTCAACATTTAATTTGATCCTAAATTTCTTTTTCTTCTAAACTCTAAAATGGTGCAAACTTCCTACAATACTATTGTTATAGACATATTTGGGCACTACAACCCCAACCACATATGTCCATAAACCAAGGGCTTCTGAGTCCCTAAAAGTGTTGTTTCATTCCCTTCAGGAACAAGGTCAGCTGATTACATCATCTCCCAGAAGTTCTCCACAGAAAACTACTCAGAACTGGTCAAAATCGGACCATACAAACTGCCCAGTGCAGAGGGTGCGATGCATCTCACCTGCTCAGTGTAAAATGTGTGATGCATACTGGAAAGCCCTTCTATAGAGTGCAATGGGCGAGAGTAGACAAATGGCAGAGACAGTTTGCAAGGTCGATGATCATGGAATCTTCCAAAAACTTCTCGTGTGACACTTGCCTCTCTGAATTCATCCAGGGATGAGTAAGAGATCATCAATCTCCAAGTGGAATCAAGAACTATAAAAGAGAGGACACTAATAAAAATCCCAGAAGTTGACTCACCCTCCTACAATCATCTATATATGGATCCCTCATCCCAGAGATCCAAAGTCTGGACTCTTGTATCTTGTAAGGAAGTGTTATTGGTTTCCTGGTGCAGTATCATTGTGTTGGGTGATCTAAGCTTTTCATGAGGTGAGGAAGGGCTTTCATGCTAGGAGGATGATGCTGGGTCAGATCAATAGGTTGTAATCCTCTCTTCTAACCTCTATATCAATAAAGCTATTCGAGTTTTCCTCCACATTCTTGTATGTTAGTTGATATATGCATGTATGTGGTCAATATATATGTGGTCCTATATTGTTTATGACTGTAGATCTCTGCACTTTGAAGGTATTATGCTGCTTTGACTTTACAGGTACTCTTTGAAGCGGAGTGGTCAAGGGAAGAGCAGCAAACATCCGTCAAAGAGGAGAAGGAACAAGCGGAGACCCAAGCGAAAGATCAAGGTTGGTATTCTTTGCTCCTCTCCTGTCTACTTCTCATAAAGGAATGAGAAAGTAACTTTAATCTATTTGTTTCTAAGATAGCTACCCGTCTTAGTGGGACTAGCAGCTCTGCATAGACACTAGATTTCCCGATAACAAAATGGCAACTTCATTGGGGAGCGACTAGTTTGTTTGCTTGTCTATATTTGTTTACTTTATAATCTTACAGACAGAGCTTGAAGTCAAGCCAACTAGCCTTCGAACTGCATTTGCTATGCAAGTGCAAAGTAGATCAATGCTACTTCAGTCTATCTTCAGGTTTATTTGCAGACATCCTAATTACCCTGGTGGTGGCTCAAGTAGCCTCATTAGATTAGTCCCTGTGATTTGCATTTACTGACTATCATTTGCTCAGCCTAAATCCCTGAACTAAGCTGCAAACTGTGACTTAGAACCAAGTTGAAGTCTCATCCCTGGACAATGGCACCTTCTCCTCTTGGGAATCTAGATGCATCGCACCTCCCGTGTGCAGTAAGTGAGATGCATCGTACTTTCCCTGTGTTACAGGTGTGATGATCAGATAAGACCTCTTTTGCTTACAGATTTTGGTTTCTTGTTCACTTTCTTTAGCTTTATTCAGGAGTTTTGCTATCTGTGATTAGTATACCTCTATGGAAACTCCCTTCCTTTGCATGATTCAGCCTCCATACTGTAAAGGACTGTAAATGCTTTTATGTATTGTTTGCCATTTACAGTCCTCTGTTACAAAGAAGTAGCGTAATCAAGTCGTCGTCTTCTAATTTGAGAGCGTTGCAAGTGTCGTTTTCAGTCAAAGAAAACTCTTGTATTTGATTTGAATTAGTAGTTTTTCAAGTGTCAAAAGAAATTTTCAATTTGAAATCGCAAAGTGTCGTCATTATCTTCCTTTAATTTTTTGAAAAGAAAATCATTAGTACTGTCGCTTGGAACAATTCAAATTCGTACTTAGCATTCTTTTTGTCATTCACGCATTAAGACAACAAAAACAAATACATGCACGTACATTTGCATTTAGACTGTTTGTTGATTTAGGACAGTGCATCTAGTGTGTACTCTCTTCTCTTTGTTGAAAAGAATCTCATTTCTCTTTCCTTAGTAGCTAGGATTTTCATTGCAAAAAGAAGAAAAACGATTGTTTATCATCTTAGATTGCATTTTAGGAATTGTATATCTACATCACGCGGTGAACTTGAAAGGTAAACTTCTTAACAAAGATAAACTGTAAAATAAATTTAATGAACATAAAAATGCTTTGGAACCTAACGCACAACATTTAGAAGTCTAGGCTAGAGATGTATTCCAGCGTCGTAAAGCCTGGTACCTATCGCTTTCATTGTAGGTTGGGTGATTCCTCCTCTTTGAGACAACAAGTGCCAGTACAGACTTGTGCTCCCACGTACTGCCAAGTATATATTGGGAGACCACAATAGGCTACATCCTTTATCGTTAGGAAGCCATGTCTGCCACCATATCGATCGCAATGCATTGAACACAACATTCGGGAAGATTGATTATTGTACCGTAAAAAGTATTCTGCAGTTTTGCAATTGGTTTGGTAATCCCTCTATCTAGATTTCCAGAGTAGTCTCCTTCGTTCCTTTTTGGACTCCTTAAAGGAAAAGGTCCATCTGAGCACTTGTCACTTTAGGCTCATTAAAAATCAAAGGTGACTAGAGTCATCTTTTGCTTTTTCTCGACTCTTAAAAGTTGAAAAAGCAAGTTGTGTCAAAGCATCTAAAATTCATTAAATTTGGAATCATTTTCTTCTCCTTTATTTTCAGTTGATCAAGTAATCCGCAATTGTGGAAGAAAGTCAATTGAAACCCCGTCGTTCGTGAAGAATTATGAGTCAACCGCCTTTGACTCTGGAAATGAAACTGTTCTGGACAAAGCAAACTCATTTAAATAGATCAAACTCCCCTAGTTTGATTGGAACAAGTGTTCCAACATCCTCAGAGACTCTGGTTACTCCAACCATTTTTGGTATCCCTGCCTCTATAGAAGAAATTACGCATCCACAAGAGGACATTATAACTAATCCTTGTGTGATGGTAAACACCTCTAATCCTGAACCGACTCCATCTACAGCTGATTCGAAAGGTGTTATTCTCCAAACATCTGTCGTTGCAGAACCTATACCTTCTTCGGCACCAGAAATGTTTTACGGACCTGACAGTCTACCTCTCCCACCTGGTTTGATTGCTATAGAAGAGATTGTGGAAGATCCTTCGTCAAGTACTCCATTGCATTTTGGAGTCGGGATCACCTTATATCCTTCTTCATCAGAATTTAGTCTCCCTTCATCGCAAGTTCCTGTAGAATCGCTAGGAAATCTCTTGGATATACTAGACATGTCTGAACAACTGTCAACATCTAGGACTGTGTCATCTAACACAGCAACAGTAGAACCTCCTGCCGCAACTCCAACAATGTTCACTGGTATACCATCTGTCCCAACTAGCTCTCAATCGCTAGATGGAGTCCATACAGGGACTATCTTGGTAGTATGGTCTGTTCTCGTTTGTTCGTCCGGAATAATATCTGGAATCTCTTATTTTGAATCTCAACAAATTGATCCTTCGCAACAGTATCAATTTGCATAGTCCTGTCCTGAGAGGCCAATCGTTCCTTTGAGAACTGGGTTTCCACCATATGGGGGGTAGTATACCCTTTCATTGTTTCCTCTAGGAGAATAATCATATGGGAGTTCGCAACAGAATTCAGGTCATGTTGGAATTACATCCAGTGGTTGGATGCTAATACTTCCTCAACAACCAAGAGTTGTATACTCAATGCAACAAAGTTTACCTATGTCGAATATCCCCACTACACCGGCCATTATGACAATGTCGCAAGTACAAGTGTGGCCTATTGTATGTCAACCTCAAGTTTCTCAGGTTGCAATACAACAGCTTCCTGTCTCTTCGACACAGCCACAATCACTGATTAGTGGCTCCCTAATAGGGGCGACCCAGGTTCAAATGGGTACTATTACCCCTCATCTTGGTCAAACGGCTAGTATTGGACAACATCACATGGTTTCACAACCATGGCTGGTGCAATATCAACAACCACAATTCCAACAAGCTTACCAGGGATCTAAGCAACAAATATTTGCAAGTAATGGGCAACCATATATTCAAAACGGTCAACATCAATCATTTTATAATGGTTATTCTCATCAACCTTACCAAAGTTATCAGCATCAAATGCATTATGCTGGTATGCAAAGACCCACTGCTCAAGCGATACCATCCTATCCTGGGTATGCTTCGCCGAACCTGAATCAACAGTTTCCCTTCGTGGTGACTTTAGAGTTACCAGATCTAAATCGGCTAACAAATGATCCAATTGCTTACGCCCCTTGGTGGCCAGCGATTCCTCACAAACTTTCATCAGATATTCCTAAATTTAATGGAAATGCGAGTGAAGACCCGTCGAATCATGTGATGACCTTTCATCTGTGGTGTTCATCTAACACTCTTAATGATGATTCGATTAGGCTTTGCCTTTTTTAGTGAACGTTAACTGGTCTGACAGCAAAATGGTACATTGAATTGCCAAGAGCTTCATTTGATAACTTCAGCACCTTAGCCGCAACCTTTTTAACCCATTTTCAATTACCCATAAGGTATGAAACAAGAACAGAGCTTCTTACCAATTTCAAATAGACAACAACCACTCATATATCTGATCATATCCATGAGTGGCATCGTCATCGTAGAATGGTGAAAACATATGTTCTTGATCAGTTGTTAGCTGAATGGTTTATTAAGTCATTGTTACCTTCTATAACAGAAGATGTGGCAAAGGGAGGGGTTGTCACTGAAGAGCAAGTCATTGCTGATGCGCAATATCTAGACTTGATTTATACTCAGTTTGGCACGCTCTATGACAAAATCCCTGATGCTCCTAGACCAGAATTTTCTGTTCCTCCTCCTCCTAAATCAAACAAGGACTCTCATGCCGACGATGGTGTGATAGGTACGACAAGTATGAAATCAACAAAGGCTACAAACAAGAAAGCCTGTAATATTTCTAGTCAAAATTCAAATGAAGAACTTCTCGCCTCGGAGGCGAATGCCATGTCAACTGACAAAGGAAAAGAGTCGAAGTGATCAGGAGGAAAGAAGAAAAACAAAGGGGAAAAGAAGAAATAGGATAAGTCATCTCCTGAGAAACCTTCTGCAACCTTTTTGGGCAAAGGAAACCCCCTCCGGGATGTCAGATATGTGATGAGGATCATTGGACAAGAGAATTTCCTCATAAAGCTAAAGTCCACAAACGTTTTAAGAGTTCAAAAACCTCAGCAGTATTGACTGATCCGTTTCCAAACCCAGGAACCAATCTGGTTGCTAGTGACAATGTTTCTCCATCCCAAGTACTTATATTGTCCGTTTCAAAACAGCAAAATGATGCTTTGATATCGAAAAGGAATAAAGATTACATGAATCCACAGTTGTCAAACAACAAGGCTACTAATCAACCTAGTAGTTCGACAACAACTTCAACCGAAGTTGTGCCACCCATCATTCCCGAGCTAACGATAAACCTGCCAAAAGGAGTAGTACACAAATTGACATTTAATCCTCGTGCCAGGGTAGCACAGAATTATAACATAGTATAGGACCTGGCCCAATCGCCGTCTGCTATGTCGACACTTGAGGTACTACAAAATTGCCCCTCCCAAAATCAGGCTCTATTATCAGCAATAGGTGGGATTGACCCAGTGGATTCCAATCTTGTAGCCTTTAATCATAAAGGATATGACCCTCAGTTACCAGCTCAACTTGCTTTCCTTATTCAAGTGAAAACCCTCAACAAAACTGTTCATCGAATGATCATTGATGAGGGAGCATCTACATGTATTATGTTGATGAGTTGCTGGAAAACTTTGGGCTCACCACCCTTGTCGCGATCGTCAACAACATTGAAAGCATTTGATGGATGAACATACACTCCTTTTGGGATTTCAAGTAACTTTCTAGTAGAACTGGGAGGTAAGATAATGGAAATTGATGTTGAAGTTATCGACGGGAACCTCGATCAAAACGTCCTACTGGGAAGGCCCTGGATATATGTTATGGCTGCAGTTGTGTCGACGTACTTCAGGAAGATTGCATTTCCTTTCCAAGGGGGAATTACAATCATCGACCAACAAACCTTTCTCCCCAACAGTTAACAAGTTACGGGAAGCATTCTGATGATCCACGAAAGCCCTCATTCGCTTCAAAATATCGGAGTAGGCCTACTAAAATACCCTACATTAATGGGGACTTTCACCCTACCGCCTCCAAATAATCTGGCGGAAGTAGATATGGTAGGAATTTTCAATATGGTGTCTTCCATTCAGAAGATAACCGATCATGATATTAATATGGATCATCACAAGGTCTTGCCTCCAAGCCCAATAGAAATATTGTAGCAATCAATGTTTTCGGCATGGAAGGCAAACCCAAATCAACGCTCATCAAGAGTTTGGATAGATAGGTCTAAGGAACATGGCACCCCTTCAGATCCTTGGTCGAAAGTACATTCTATAGACGAAGGAATTGTTCAATCAATGATGATTGATGGGGCACCATGGGAAGATTACCACCATCGTTCCCATCTTCCCGACTGTAAGGAAGATAATTCCAGTGACCTTGAACATCCCTCAGTTTTTGATTTTCTATCAAATACTGTAAACACGGTGGATTCCGAGCGAAAACTGTCCAATATTGAAGAGACTATCGCCATCAATATCTCGACCAAACTGAGTGTTGTAGAGAATATTCATGTTAGAAAATCTTGTTCTCCTTCATAACTGGAAATATATTACGCTCTCTTTCGCGAATTCAAAGATGTCTTTGCATGGTCATATGAAGAAATGCCCGGCATTGACTCAAACATAGTTGAACATGAAATTAAGATGTGTCCAGATGTCAAACCAGTACGACCACGGCTCTGGCAGGTGCACCCCAAGAAAGCCGTTGCCATCAAAGCAGAAGTTCAAAAACTTCTCCATGCTAGTTTTATCTACCCGGTTCCTCTAACCGATTGGGTATCGAATATTGTTCCTATAATGAAAAAACAAAGAACGATTAGAGTGTGCATCGATTATAGGGATGTAAACCAAGCTTGTCCAAAAGACAACTACCCTACACCCTTCATCGACCAGATAATTGATGAATGCGCCGGATGTGAAATCTTTTCATTTATGGATGGATTTTTCGGGTATAATCAAATAAATATCCGTCCACAGGACCAGTCAAATACTGCATTTATTTGTCCGTGGGGCACATTCGCGTATCGCAAGCTACCCTTTGGTTTAAGGAACGCAGGGGAAACATTTCAGAGGGCAATGAATTATGCCTTCCATGACATCAAGAACATCGTTCAACCATATCTCGACGATCTTCCGGCTCATTCGCGAAAGCGGACTGATCATCCACAACGTTTGAGAGAGATATTTCTACGTTGCTGACACTACAAGATACAGTTCAATCCACACAAATGTGTGTTTTGTGTCGGTTTTGGTCGTTTACTTGGCTTTGTAGTCTCGAAGAATGGGATTCATCTCGACCCATGTAAGGTTCAGGCAATCTTTGATTTTCCTCCACCTTCAAATTTGCTTCAGATTTAGAAACTCCAAGGGAAAGCAAACTTTCTAAGGAGGTTCATTCCAAAATATGACGAACTTGCTAAAGGTTATACTCATCTATTGAAAAAAGGAGTACCCTTCATCTGGGATCAGGTCGCGCATGCTTCCTTTGATGCTTTAAAGGAATCCCTAGTAAAAGCTTCATTAATGTATGCTCTTGATTATCAAAAATACTATAACTTGTATCTGGCTGCAGGAGATACGACCATAGCAATGGTTTTAGTTCAAGAAGACAATGGAATTGAAAATATTATTTATTATTTAAGTCAAAACTTAAATGATACAGAAACTAAATACTCCTATGTTGAAAATCTAGCTCTCGCAGCTGTTCAAGCGATACAGAAATTTCGACACTACATCCTCTTTCAAAAAACTACCATTTTGTCAGATTGCAACCACATGACTTATATCTTTTCATGATAGTTACTGGGGGGAAAATATTCCAAATGGATAGAAATTTTGCAAGAGTTTAATATGGAATTTGTAAAATCCAAATCAAAGAAAGCTCTGGTTTTCGTAGAGTTATTGTGCAATCTCCCATCATCGTCCAACGATTCAACATCCAATACAACAATTATGGATGAATCTTTGTTTCTGATATCTTCAAGTGATCCATGGTATGGAGATATAATCATTTATCTCCAGACCCAAACATATAGGTCTAATACCTCCCGTTCAGAGTAGTGACGTACTCGATACCAAGCAAAAGACTACATGATCGTCGGTGATACGCTTTACCGTCATGGCATCGATACAGTTCTGCAGAGGTGCCTCACGCATGAGGATGCTGAAATAGTCCTGAATGATTGTCATTCAGGTGCATGTGGGGGGCATCAATCTGGTTACGCTATCGCTCAAAAGATTTTACAAGCAGGATTTTCTGGCCAACAATGTTCAAGGATTGCATAACCGTAGTCAGAAGTTGCCATGCTTGTCAAATCTTCGATCGCAAAACCAGAGTTCCACCCACACCTCTGCAGCCAGTAGTCGCTGTTGGCCCATTCGCCAAATGGGGTATATATTTCATGACATGTAACCCCACCTCGGCCAGGGGGCATGGGTATATTATAGTCCCAGTAGACTATTTTACCAAATGGGCTGAGGCAATGCCTACATTAAACAACAGTGGCACAACTGCTGCTCTCTTCTTTTTCAATCATGTAGTCTCCAGATTCGGTGTTCCACAAGCTATAGTCACAGATCATGGATCGCATTTTCACAATCAAATGATGGTTGAGTTGGCTGTGAAATTAGGACTGTCCCACGACAGCCCCACTCTGTATTATCCACAAGCTAACGGACAAGTTGAGGCAATCAACAAGGTCCTGAAGTGCATGTTGCAAAGGATGATTGGAGTCCATAAATGGAGTTGGCACCTGATCTTGTACTCAGCCTTATGGGCATACCGAACATCAGTAAGGAACGTGACCGGGTTCACACCCTTTCAATTGGTGTATGGCCTAGAAGCAATCTTACCGATTCAATGTGAAATCTCATCCCTCAAGCTCGCAGTCAACCTTCTCCCCAGAACTTCAGAAGAGGAGGCTCATTTCTTGGAATTAATCCAATTGGATGAAACCTAGTGTGATGCCGCCTTGGCTAATGAGGCCCATAAAAAATGAGTCAAGGCACAGTTTGACAAGAATGTCAAACCCCATGTCTTCTGAGAAGGCGACTTGGTCTTACTTTACGACCAGGAGTTCGACAAGTTAGGAGCAAGTAAGTTCAAGTCTTTGTGGATGGGCTCATACATTGTTAAGCGTGTATTAGCAAAAGGAGCCTACGAGTTAGTGGATTATGATGGGATTCCACTGGCGCAACCCCGCAACGGGTTGTACCTTAAGTGTTACTATGCTTGACTCAGTGTAGTAACCCCTATGCTTTTGTTACATTTTTGTTTTCGCTAAGAGCAATTGTTTTGGTTAGATGATCCAATTTTGCATTTGTTACAGATTTCGAACCCATTGGAATCATTCATTGGATATGCCGACGGAGCAAGCCGTAGTTCGTGGAACCTATCTTCTGCAGCCTGGGCCATTTTTGACCCAAGCGGCGAACTAGTGAGTTTCAGAGGGGTATGTATTGGCCAATCAACAAACAATAGCGTTGAATACAGTGCGTTGATAGAGCTCCCCTTTGACGCCATCACACGTGGCATACGCCGACTGGTTGTCAGGCTAGACTCATAGCTTGTCATTCTACAGCTCACTAGTATCTATTCTGTACAGAATCCAGCTATCTATCGCATGTTCCTAAGGGTCAAGATTTTGGAAAGACAGTTTGATTCAATCCAAGATCAGCTTATTTCCAGAAACTTAAACACATTAACGGATTCATTGGCAAATTATGTGTTAGATAGACATTTACGACATTTATGAAAGAAAAGCATTTCATCAATATTTGCATCAGGATCATGTAACTTAAACAAAATGAAGCTCCGAAAATCAAATATATATATAAAACTGTTTATGGTTTACACATAATGTTCTGTGTCCCAGACAAAATCAGTTAAATGACCCAAAAACTCAAAATACTAGCGGGCACCCTAGTCTAATGGTGTTGGTGATGACAAGTCACCACCTGTGCAATCATGCGTAAAAGCCTAGTCCATCGACATGGCACACCAGTAGTATGTCACTGTAATCTCAGAGGCAACTCGTTAGTCCTCACATCCGGGATACTGAGAGTGAGGCCTTCGATCTGATCCTGTAATGCTGCGAGGGTCTTGGCCACATCCAGGTCACGAAGGACAGCCCTCCCTACGGCCTCTTCTACTGGAACAGTAGCTGGTGCTCTCAGCCGCACTGTTGGTCGCACCGGTTCAATATCTACATGAGCACATGAGTCTTGATTAGTCTTGATAAAGGAAAGCACGAGAACATTATAAAAGTAATAAATAGGGATATGGTAAAAATTTTTACCTATAGCACTCCACTGCTCACCAGCCGACAGCACCAAATCTGGGTCATCCCGGAAATCCATACCAGCATATGGACACTCGGCATAAACCATCTCCTGACGGTTGAACCACTCGAAGAAATAATCAGAGAAAGAAACATGTGGCTGACTAGCATGTCGAGCCATAAGGTCAACCCATCTTTGCATCCGTGGCTCAGTCGGTGGCGGAAAACCAAGTGAAATGTACTATGGCTGCATCAATGGGATCTTCTCCGAGGTGAAAGCGGTCAAAATGGAACCATAGCCAAAGTTCTTAGATCATCCATTTTTCACCTTGGTAAACTATTCTTTTATTACAGGGAGTACTGCATCACACCAGTTGAACACTTTCGGTTCAAGGAATTCTAAGGCATAATGCATATAGGACCTGTTGGCCAAGTGAAGAGTTGCACTGCCAGCCAGTCTTGCAAAGGTGAACAAGATGGTCCTCAAAGACCGGTCAGTGACATCTCAAGTGTTGGTCTTGCCATCCCTACTCAGCTGAGATCCTTCTCTACAGTATCGGCGAATATAATCCCTCACGGATTCGCCCCCACGGGCGGAACTTGATAGTGAGAGAGGGGCACCCCACCTCAATAAACTGGTCATAAAATAGACGTCCACGATAATCAAGAGGATGGATTTGCCTCTAATCTGGAACACCTAGTTGGTAGGATCCCATGCATTGAGGAAATATTGCAATAATTTGATTTGTTGCCTCATGCTAGAGATGCACAAGAACTTGAGCAACCCACAGTTCCACAATGCAGTTACCGTACCCGGTGTTAGCCTCCTGCTGTAGCAGGTTACTCATCTTTCATGATTGACATTTTTACATGCCAAATATGTCATTCTTTGCATGCTGCAATGTTCCATATTTGCTATAAGAGGCCAATGAAGGCTGCCGGGAGGAAGTGCCAGTTCAGACGCCACTGCTGTGTTCCGATTTTTATGTACTATTCCATTTTTGAACAATTTTCGGTTAAAGGGAGGTCCAAACAGTTTAATACTGGCCTCCCTAGGTTTCAATTTCCTGTTTTAGAATATAGAGAATGAATATCTAGCCAAACAACTTAATCTTGGCAGATCCTTAGACAGGTAGAGAAGCAAGGGTGCTCAACAGCTTAACCTGAGCCCCGGATGAAATAAGTAACAATGTAGATAGGAGGACAAAAAGAGAAAAGTTGAAAAGCTGGGTCTGCAAGTCTAAGTGCACTCAAACCAAGAAGAAGAAAAATGTTAGGAAAGTAGGTTGGGTAGGTAGCTTTGAGGTTGCAGCATGTTGATGTGTGGCCAATTTCATGTTTTCATATCTGTTCAAGTCACAATCATCAGGCAGTTTTCATTTGAAGGATTTCAAGCGAGGCATGACTAATTTCCCCCTTCTTCCTTATTCCCCAAGACACTCACTAATCTCCCTGAAGAGATCAAGATCTGCTTGATGCCTCTTAGTTTCAGCATTTCCCATATCATTCACCTTGGTAAAGATCTGCTTTACTCAAGGAAGATTCATACTCCCTTTAGGGATCATTGTTTCCCTTAATAGCCTAAGATTCACCCACTTAGCGCTTTCTAATCATGGTCATGTTAACTACTAACTTACTATATAGATCCCTATTTATCTCCCCATCCCCCACTAAAACTATGTTAATAACTCCCCTACATACTTATCCCCTCCCGTTGGTTGAAAAATAACCATAAGTACACTTGGGAATTGCTAAGTTTGTTTGAAACATAGCAAGAACCATTATCTTGCCCGTTTAAAACCATATTCCAATGCAATGGAATCCTTCCAAAGCATGAAATTCCTCCTTTTAGGTTATCGAACCCCTTTCGAGGTCGCAAATACTCTTCAAAAGCATACATACCCTTCCTCTGATCGCAATAACCCTTGCCGACTGCCGTTACATTCTTCCGATCCCTTTGGATCCCCCTTCGACATGATTATCGTAGTCGGAGGTCGCAAAGTTAATGTGGCTCATTGTTGTTTCTCCCTGATGGATGCCCCGCCGATGCCATTTCGGCAATCGGCGTATCACAAATACTATATGTCCCATATGTATGCCCTCTCCCCTCTTAGCCGATGCGATATCGCGAGATCGGCAATCGGCGGTCATAAGAGTCGCGTCCCCAAAATGCATGCCGCTTCCTTTTGCTCCGATGCGACATTGCCATAGCATCAAGAGAATATATCGCATCGCAAATGCTTCCTCGCCGCAGACCCTCATCTACTCACATATTTCGGTTAAAACATGGTTTATCATTAAGACAGGTTTCACTGCAAATTCATCGCAGATCGCAGCATTTCAGTTACCGCTATCGCATCACAGAAATATATAAGCCGCCCCGCCACATCACCCCGCTGACGTCATCCACCGTACCAGGACCCACCGCTGACGTCATGCTAACGTCACCCGCCAAATAAGGGCGCGCAAGCACGAAAATGCATCTTAGGAGGCCCGGATTCAAATTATGAGGCAGTTTTCGATGCGCGATTCGCTACGGGAAATAGGCCAAAGAGGGGAATCTTTAGGGAATCTTTTGATTCCATAACCGTTTTTGCATCGAAAAGAGCCGAAAGGGCCCGATTTTGCAATTTTAATGCATCAGAAGAAAGAGAGAGACCTGGTTGAGGCATTAAAGAGTATCAGCGCAAATGCAAAGCCAAAATCCATGTCAAAGAGTATCAGTGTTGCGGCGAAGTGTATCAGTAAAGATCTTCTGAGGGCTCGAGACGAATAGAACATTAAAAGAAAACCTTGAAAGTCATGAAGCAGTTAAGGAACCATTCAAAGATCATCATCACAGTGACTGCGCATTAAAACTCACATGAGATCAATTGACCAGAACTCAAAGCACAGTTATTGCAGAACCACTGCACCAGGTCACCAAAGACACCGTAGTAACTCATTTTGATCCAGCTGCCTCTGGCGCAGCTCGAGAGATATTTTATTTGCATTTAATTTCAGCACAAGTGTAGGTTTTAAAAACTTTTTCCAGCAGACCTGTTTAGGTCGGTTGTAATAAATACTTCAGGATATTTTACCTATAAAGATAGCCCTGAACAATGTAACAAGGGTTGGTTTTTGTTGGTTAGATGTGTTGCTCGAGCAGAGACTCACACTGTATACTTGATAATTTCTATAATCAAAGATTGCTGAAGAGCTTGGAGAATGAATTGTGTACTGTGTTTAATGGTTGAAGAGTGACTATGGAATTCCTGTGCTGATACATGACTCAATAAGTGTTTCTTACCTTTGTCTTTCCATTCATATATCATTATCTAAGCAGCAGAAAGAAAGAATAGCCTAGAAATTGTTTAAGTGCACTCTATGCTCAATTTCTGCTGTTTCTTTATGTTTTCATCTATTTTAGGCATAAATATGAATTCCATCTGGCTCATATTTGCCCTAATTCACCATGTATGACAGTTGTCCAGGGATTCTTAACTGCCCCTAGATAGAGCTCATTATCCTTCCTTCTGTTGAGTTGTTTGAGAGATTCTTAATTGCCTCTCATTCCTTACATTTCACCCATCTCTTTAGCTTGAAGGTTGTTTCATGTGCAGCTACCTTGCTCCATATTCCTCTTGTAATCAAGAAAGCCTACCCACGGTCCTACTCCTTGACTCCATGCCCAATGGTTTGAAACTTATCACTCTATGCATGCCTCTCTGTTTGAAAGCACCTTCCTTCTATTCAAACACCATCCAAACCTAAACAAAACACACTGAACCCAATAGCTAGCCTAAAATCATCATCAACAAAGCTAAATCCTAAAGAGAGAGCCCTCTCTGATTGCAGGTCGGCTAGAACCTGTAATCCAAAGATTGATTTGTGGTTACCTCGGTCGTATCCCTTCAGGAGCTTAGGGACAACCTGAGTGATAACATAATGGCGACTCCACTGGGGAACTCCTCAGATAATCTCACAAAACCAGTCCGAAGCTCTGCAGAAGAAGAAACCGACATTTAAAAATTTATGTTAACCTGTATTCTTAGAAAAATTCCCAAAAAACAAGCTAGAAGTTGGCTCCCAAGAAGCATTCATGTTATACAAGATCCAATCCAGATCTAAATCCCCCAGCTGTTTTTGAAAACCCCAATATAATTCCTAAGATCTTTAGAAAACAAGAGCAACAAGAAGGTCTGACTGCTTCCAGTCCTAAAACAGTTCAACGTAGTAGTTTAGCAACCCTTGTCAAAGTTCTGTTCCTTTCAAACCCTACTTCCCCTTGTTCAACTTCCACTTCTTCAAACCTTGTTTCCACACCTCCATCCACTGTGAATACCACCACTACCACTCCTATTATCCATACTACTCCAAATATCCCAGTTGCCCCAGTTGTTCCGCTTACCCTTATTAATATGGAAAATAGATATGCGCCTTTACAGCTGCCTGCAAATCCCGGGGTTATGCCTCAATATTACCAGACAAAAATAACTTATTTTGATGGCACAAGTGCCTGCACATCCCTTCAGCATACAAAGAAAATGCAAGACTACTTTGAGAGCTATGAGATTGACAATGATAGCGTGAGAATGAAAATTTTTGTTCAAAGTCTAACAGGCGACGTTAGGACTTGGTTTAGAGCACTCCCAGCCAATTCCATAGGAGACCTAGAAGCCTTATACCAGTCGTTTATCAAAAGATGGGAGAAAGAGAAAGACCCCTGCATATACTATCTGAATATGAAAACATCAAAAGAGGCCCTCAAGAGACTGTCTTGGACTATTGTGCAAGATTTAACAATGTTTATAATTCAATACCACATAACTTAAGACCTCCACCTGATCTTGCTTTGTAAAAATTACCTGATGGTTTTGATGCCGAAATGGCTTATCAGTTAAGGGAAAGAGCCCCCCAAAGCCTTGCAGAAATGCAAAATGTTGCTGTTAGTGTGGAGGCAAATCTAATTGCCAAAAGAAACAGAGCAAGAACTGAAAGAAGAACCACCTTCAAGGAAGAACCCTTAGCCTTCAACCAGAAGCTAGATGCTATTATCAGTGGCATCCATAGGCTAGGAGACAGAGTAGAGAATGTTGAGAGGAAAACATCATGGGAAGGACAACAGCCCAATGCCATAAGGAACCCAAATTTCAGAAAAACTCAAAACCCAAACACTGGAAGGGCCAGTCCCGACTATGATATTAGGCCTCCTTTCCAAGAAAACTATGCAGAGGCATCCACTTCTAGTGAGTCCACAGAAGAGACTCACATGAACCTGATAGATTCAAAAAATGAGCAACATACTTTTCTCACTCAAGAAGATCAAGACTATCATGACGTAAACCAATTTCAGACTAAGACTGGAGAATCCTATGATTTCAAACAAGGCTACGATTCTGCTGTGTATGAGGTTCACAAACAATATAAGCTGAGAACCAGAATCATTGATGTCCCTGCACCCAGCAAAACAAAGGACAACAAACAGCTCAACAAGATTAAAGACAAGGTCATCATAACTCAACCAACTGTTAGTTCTATCCCAAACCTGCACCAAGTGACCATAGAGGACATAACACACACACAACCTCCTGTTACTCAGCCTCTTCCTCCCTCTTCCTTGAAAGAATATTTGAACAACAATCCTAAGAGATTTCCCAAAACAGAAATACCACAAACCGTCTTTCAGCATAACGCAGACAATCAAAAGGAAAACATAGCAAGTATTCTTGATAAGGAGAAATCTACTGCTATTAATGCAAAGGTTTCATCGGAGAAACCATTTAATTTAGAAGCAGAGATTGGAAAACTTAATATATCTATCCCCCTCTCATAACTTGCCAAACATGATATATATAGGCAACAAATTCAGAGATCACTTCAACTACCAGAGGTCAGGGATGATGTAAATATTTTAGATGATACCTCTGAGCTACTGTTTGGTCCAGAAGTTAATGGAAAAACAACACATGGATCTGTCCCACCTTTTTATGTCAGTCTTCACATACATGACAAAATCTTGCACAATGTTATGTTTGACTCAAGTGCCTCACACAATCTTATGCCCAAAGATGTGATGGAAAAGCTAAACCTTGATGTCACGAGACCCTACAAGGATCTATACTCCTTTGACTCAAGCCAAGTCAAATGCTTGGGCTTAATCAAAGACCTTTGTGTGTCTGTAGTCCAATTTCCCAACAAGACAATCCTAATGGACGTAGTAGTCGCTGACATTCCAACAAAATATGGTATGCTCCTATCAATATCATGGGGAGCAAAACTCCAAGGGTCCCTCCAACTCGACCTCTCTTATGCCACCATTTTTTTCTTTGGGCAACCAAAGAGACTGTACAGAGAAACACTCATGAAGTATGTGGTGAGTAGTGAGGAGAAGCCCCAAAATTTTCCAATCTACTTAATCCATTCTGATATGGATTCTTTTATTTTATTTCATGATGACACCAATCCTCCAACTGACGAGAAGCCTTTAGCCTTAGAGCAAGAAACATGCATCAAAGAGGAATCAGTTGCCAATATCCATGAAACTGTCACAACAGTCAAGGTAGCCAGTAAACTAGAAGAACCCCCTCAAACAGAAATTTTAGATCTGCCCAATCCTAAAATGACCGAAACTCTTGATACAAACCAAAAACAAGAAATTACTTGGTATTTAGAGTTTAATGGTTCTTTCAGCAAGTTAGGAGTAGGAGCAGGTGTATGGATTCACAATACAAATGACAATCATGCAGAAGGCCATGCCTATAGACTAAATTTCAGATGTACCAATAACATGGCAGAGTATGAAGCTCTCCTCTTAGGCCTAAAATTGCTCAAAGTCCTAGGAGCTACAAAACTGTCCATTCTAGGTGACTCTGATCTAATCATACAAAAAATGAAAGGCAACTTTGTTACCAATGACAATGGAATGAGGGCATATAGGGCTGCTGCAACAGAAATACTTAATACATTCGATGAATCCAATCTTGCCAAGATTTCAAGAAACCATAACGTACATGCACACAACCTAGCCACTTTTGCTAGCACATGCAAGCTTCCATTTGAGCCAAATCACCATTTTACTGCTGAAATAAAACATAGGCCCACTGTACCTAACAATATCAAAGACTGGCAAGTGTTTGAAAATGATGCCCAGATTAACAATTTCCTCACTCTTGAGGGTGAGTTTTCAAATTTAAACATTGACATGGAGGCCGTGAATGATTCCCAACAACAAACAAATGAAAATCAACAGGCTGTAACAGTTGCAATAGCAAAACAAATCCTTAAACCAACTGTTTTTGACAATGCAAACATAGAAGAACTGAAACAAATGCATTTAGACGAAATAGCCAAAGCAGAGGCCGAATTCATTGATCTAAAAGATAACTTTCTGACTGGTGTCCTAACTCCATTAGCAGACATGTTTGATGATAATGATGTGCCCAAAAGGCCAAAAATGGAGCCTTTAAATGCTGCTATAGAAGAGCATAACATAGGGACAACAGAACAGCCCAGAATGATTAAAGTGTCCAAAAATCTCCCCCCTGATCAAAAACCAAAATATGTGGATTTGTTCAAAGAGTTCCAAGATGTATTTTCTTGGAGTTATGAGGACTTGAAGTCCTATGACACCTCAGTGATACAACACACCATTCCCTTAAAACCAAATAAAAAACCATTCAAGCAGAAACTTAGAAGAATAAACCCTATGCTTCTGTTGGGTCCCTATAATACTAGTGATTACCCCATTACTATTGTAGTTATACCCCTTATTAATATTGTTGTGCCCCTATTGCCCCCATATTGTTATTACCATGCCCCATAGAATCCCTCTATTGTTATTTTTGTGGCTTTATATTATTATTGTTAGGTCGGTTGGTTTATATTGTGACTCCTTAGACTCCTATATATAGAAAGGAGGTTTTCTCATTTGAATCATCCAAGAATTGTTCATTTATGTAATGTAAAGGAGGTTGCCCCCTCGAAGAGGCTGAATTCTAAGGCGTTGATCTATCTTTTCTATCTTTTCTTGAGTTGGTTTCATAACATTTGGTATCAGAGCTTTGGATTCTAGGGTTTCGCTGCTCCAAACAAGTCATCGTGGCATTTTTGCTACAACTTGTTTTCTGTGATGTTTCAGAAGTCACAAAAAAAACACATTTGAGAAGAAATCGCGTTGAACCTTGGGTCCGAATTTCAGAGCTTTTCACGTGATATTTGCAGAGATATGATATAAGGAAGTTGGTATTTTTGCAGACTCCTGAATTACATTCCAAACAGGTGACCTGGGGAAAATCGTCATAACTTTCTCTCTGGGGATCGGATTGAAATTTCATAAGAAGGTGTAGAAAGAGGACGGACTTTAGTTTATTGTATGCATTTTTCAGAGCCAAAGGTCGAAACAGTGACTCGTGGCATGTCGTACAAGTTCGCTCTACTGAACTAGTCTATAATCAAGTCATTATGGGAGATTTCGCATAACTCTTCCTTGGAGAAAGCAATTTGGGTCAGACTTGTGGCATTGGAAAGAGGACACAAAGGGCTACTACAGATCAAAAATTCAGAACTAGATGATCGGAAAGTACAGAGATACATCAGAGGCAATATCAAGCTCCTACAAAGTGAAAAAATGTGTGTAGATTTTCTTAAATTTTTGCTTAAGCTTGGTTTGAAAAATTATTTTGAAGGAATTCAAAGGGCATAATAGAGCATTATTATCGGTAACTGATGCCCCAAGGAAAGAAAATGCAAATGCCTAGTAAGGAGTCTGGAAGCTCTAGCATGACTCATGAAGAAGAAGAAGAAATGCTATA
>APFE030523406.1:0-11555 GCA_000404065.3 Pinus taeda | reverse complement strand
TAAAACACAAATGAAGGAGCATATTTCTTTTGTAAAGAATTGGGACTATTCCCTTAATATACAAAAAAGAAAATTGAGTTTCATGTGCACAAACAAGAACAGTACAAGTGAATATTAATTAAAGTGAAGGTGGAAAAGAACAAAGTAAATTGTATACATTTTCTTTTGAAATAGTCAATAGTCTGGAAAGTGGAAATTTACGCATGTAGATAACCCATGAAGGAGAAAGAATGTTGAAGCAGTATTTTAGTCAGTGTTTTAATAAAATGAATCTAGTTCATAGACATAAAGAATCGTTCTCATAATATCAATAGAAGGTTTCTCGATACCATTAGTCAGTACCCGCTAAACTAAGCCATAACCAGGAGGTGAATAGAGTCTAGCAATTCTGTTTTCATCCACAACAAATTGTCTGGTAGGTTTTTGGGTAACCAAGTAAGCGAGAAGCATTATAGACACTAGTAGAGATCGTGGAGGTCTTGAGAAAATTTCTAAACATGAGAAAGGAATAGAACACCAAGAGGAAAACTATGCATTTGAATGAGACTAACTATACCGAAACTATAAAAGCAACCACTTATTGGATATAGAACTATGTAAAACAAAAACAGACTCATGATTTAAAGAAAAAATGTAAACCATCACTAGAAGTAAATTAACTCATGAACCCAGATAGAGCATGGTACTACTTGTAATAAAAATGAGAGACATTCTTAAATTAAAAAAATATATATATAGAAAATTGGCAGTCGTGGATGTATAGGCTCCCTCTCAAAAGGACTTAGTCATCCTGGGAGGGCTCTTAGTGCTCCTAGAATTAGGAACCCCCTCTTTGAAAAAGATACAAAAGGGAAAACTTCATGAGAATGTGGTAGACTTTTCTTCCAAGTAAATAATAGAGACATTATCCAAAAATGACAAATATGTAGACATATCTATTCCCAGGAAAAATAAGAAGATAATTCCCAAAACAATTACAGGAGAAATGCATTCTAAATCAGTTAATAAACCTAGGTGAAACCCTCAACAAGCATAATAAAGTTTGTAAAGTAACCTGGCACTATGAATCGAAAGGATTATTAATGGTTCCAGCAGCTGCGAAGGAACCCTGGCAACAAGAAGAGAGGCAAAGAGTTATATGAACCCAGTGGTAAATAAAACATTTAAGCCCTATGTCAACGAAACCATCATAAGAAAAAAGACAATGGAACCCGACTTAATTGTTAATAAATCAAGTAGAACCCATCACCTAGGTAGGTTAAATGGGTAGACCTCATGGAGAAGGGAACATGAAAATTCAAATAAACAATGCAATTAGTAACTAGATAAGTATGATAATGATTTACGAAACTCACATTAAGGAAATAGTTAATCAGTACTGGAAAAAGAAAGACAAAACTCGTGGTTAACAACTGAGAATGAATTGGCTAGGCTAAAGAAATCGCATCTGAAGAAAGAAAGTAGCCCCACTATTGGAAATAAAACTTGAGAGAAGATGTATGGAAACCAGACTTAGTGGGGGAACGAATAACTTCCCTCCAGAACAGTTTGTGCCTTGAACCGTCCATAAAACCCTAACCACATCAGATTTAGAGAATTTTGTTGGGAAGGTGCAAGAATGGTGAGTGGAGAACTGATACAGGGAGAAAATAGTTACCTCAACCACCTTGGAGTGATATCTACCATCCATGACCACCTTTCCAAATTGATGCTCTAGATCTTAGCACACCAACGCAACAATGGATTTGGGAGGAATCACCATAACTCTTTGGTGATGTGTTTTTGTACTAGGTCAGTACTAGGATAGGACAAGTCATGTTAGATTTTAGGATGATATGTATAGTCTTTGATGTGCGAAATGTTTGGAAACAAGCCCAAAAATCGAAAAATATTATATGTAAGTACTCCTCCAAGGAACTACTTATAAATACAACATCAATAAATGACACATTATTTTCTATGGGTAAATGTAGGTAGGCCCAATGACTATCATACAAAGACATAAGACCAATACATAAACTAATTCATGACTAGATAATGGATAGTAATTAAAAAAAAAAATTGAGTGTTTTGGTGTATGCACATCACAGATCTAACATGAGAGATTAGTCCTAACTCTCAGGAAAAAAAATTGGGAGTTGTTTGTGCTTCAAAAAGAGAAAGATAAGGGAGGACATATTGGCATATTACAAAGCATGTAAGTGTGGAGATTAATGCCATACTTTTGAACTTCTAATAAAATTAATATAATTGGTTGATAAGGAATAAATTCCAGACTTTGTAACTTGTAAGAAAATATATATATTTGGCAGGTAAGGCAAGCCTTGAACCAGAAGACACCAATGGGAGAGAAAGACTGCTAGAACACAATGATTTTAGCAAGAAATTTCTAAGGGTTCATGAGGTGCTAAACATAAGGATTTGAATCCTTCTATGATGATTTTTTATTTTATGACAGCTGGGGATTAAAGAGGGGAACAAATAGAGTATTTGTTCAAGGTTGGGTTCTGAATGGTAGTATTTTATCTCTATTTTCCTGGAAATAACTTAGGTTGGTCAACTATTTTAATAAAAATATTTAAGAACATAACTATTTTTGAGAAGATTTGTTATATGTTTGACTATTTATTTTGAAGAGGAGGTGAGTATTTATCAGTATGTAATCATTTATGAACATATAATTATGTGAAAAAAATTATGAAAGATTATGAAATAATTTGTGGAACTAATTTTGTAATTCTGTAAGGAAAACTGTAACATTACAAATAAAAGGGCAACAAACTTCCTTATGAGAGAGAGTTTCTAAACTATTAAATCTAGGTATTGATAGGTGATTCTTATTCCCCATATCATCTTCCTCCTCATCTACCTCTTCTACCTCCAACCCCATGTTCTCTTCTTCCTCCTCCCCCTCCTCCTCATCCTCCTCCTCCTCCCCATCGCCACCCCTCTCCTCTCTTAGCTCTGCCTCGCCCTCATGCTCCTCCAACTACCCTACCTCCCTCCACCTCCACCTCCCCCCCCTCCGGCTTGGCCTCCTCCTGCTCCTCTCCCACATCCTCTCCACCACTTTTGCATCTTCTCTTGCCTCCTCTTCCCCTCCCTCACCTCCACCTCCCCCTCCACCTCCACCTCCACCTCTCCCTCCACCTCCTTCCCCTCCCTCCCAGACTCCTCCTCATCTACTTCTATCTCTCTCTCACACACATGTACACACTTACTCTCTCCTCTTCTCTCCCTCTTCTTTTGTTTTCCCACTTTCCCTTCCTCACTATCCCCTACCTTTCCCTCTTTACATTTATCTTCTTTCATCTTCATCTCTACCCCTTTCTCTTATCCTCTTACCCCCTCTCTCTCCTCCCCACTCCCCATTCCTCTCTAAATTATAAATATATTTTAAACAAAAATATAATTTAAAATAGATATAATTAAAAATTATTAAGTTATTTTATAAAATTCACATGAAAAAATACATGAAAATATTCAAAACTAGAAACACATTTATATCACAAATAAATTTACAAATTTAAAATTTATGTCAAAATTCATGTTAGAATTTATATTTTCAATCAAAATATATTGTTTTTGTTAATCATTTTGTATCTATTAAATATCTTTTACTTTAAATAAATTTCAATTTTCTTTTTAGATCCCAATATAATGCATCTATCAAATAATTAATTAAACTTTAAAAACTCCACAAATCATATATTCTATATTCAAAACAATACAATGAAATATCTTCAAAATAGTGTTTCTCCTAAATAAACAAAATATGAATTAAATATATTAATAATAGATATTATTTAAAATTAAATTTAATTCCATTACACTAAACCAATAAATTAATTATAAGAGAAAAAGAAATTATAATAATAATAATCCATAGAGATCTTGAATAAACATTACTTGTAGTGAGTCACCATAAAATCTTAGATCCGTGATTTGTGAATAAAGGAATTACAAATAAAAATAAATACGGTGAAGCAAAGTTGTTTCTTCCTCTACTAAAAAAATTACTTTTCTAAGGGCAGTTTCTTGATTTTTAAATAAAAAAGCACGTATAAATAACTAAAAAAGCACTTTGCTAAGAGCAGTTTCTTGATTTTTAAACTAAAAACACTTATAAATAACTATTGACTTTTAAAGATCGTAATACATCGACATAATGTATAAATAACTTTTCACATTTGAAGATTGAAATAGATTGAAACACATTTTGAATAAGATGAAAAAATTGTAAATGGAAAGAAAGATATCGTAATTAATGGCACCAAACCAGATGCCATAGAATTTTTATCCTTCTACTTAGGAATTTGTTTCATGCTATTTATGTGAATTTGTTTATATAACAACAATGGACAACTAATAATAATATCATGTTGTCTTGATTTAATATTTTTGTTAAATAATTTGGATTTTTGAATGCTTGTTTCAGCTAATAGTTGCTTTAAAAAAAAGTGGACCATCGTTTTAGTTTGTCCACTACACCCAAATACACAGGTATCATTAGTACAAATATCAAGCCGCCAAGGTAGCATGCTCCATGCACACTCTAAGGCTAAAAAAGAAGCATAAATGAACCAAGTGCAATGCTAAATCAACCCACCGCATTGTATCCCTTGCTCTGTAGTGGAATTCTGCTGTGCAAAACGGTTTAGCGATATACAAAATCGAAAAAGATAAAAACATATCTATTTTCATAAATAGAAATAATTATTATGTAGACTTACAATTAACAGAAATAATATATATATATATATATAAAAAAAAAATGAAATCGGATGGCATTCCCACCAAAGGAATCGGATGGTCTGTTTTTCAGAACTCGTCCCGTACTCCCACTCAATTGGATCGTGCTCTGCAACATGCAATTCATAGAAATTTCCATGGGATTATAGTTCTCCTTTTGGATTCCTTTGACATGCCTTGAGCGTTTAGAGGATGGTCAAGACTGGTGGTATGCATGCATCTGTATTCTCTGTCTCGATGCCAAAAAGTTAGGCATCAGCTCTCACTTAGTTGTGCACCAACCAGCGGTTTGATTCGGTCTCTTCACCCATGGAAAGCATGGAAAGCTCCTTATTTATTTCCTCGTCTCCACAACAGCTATGCTTTTTTCAATTTACTATTTCCCCGAACACGTCATGTCCGTTTTATACACCTGCCATCCCATACTCTCCGCCATGTTTTCCGGTTTAAAGTGCTTCTCTGTGGTCTCCACACTCCTAGATACCCATTTTCAAATTCGGAGTGGCGTTGTTGGGCGATGTAGAATTGACTTTATATTTGTTAAAGTCCGTGAACTATATTATAAATTTGGCATTATATATGAGTGGCAAAATTTATTAATCTAAATGCAAATTAGAAATTTTCTAATTATAAATATAGTAAAACTCATTAACCATAAATTTAATATTAAAATACTAAAATTTGTTAACCATCCTTGTGATATTAGTAACTTAATTATCCATTTGAGATTAACAATTTTGCAAGTTAGTTATTAGAAATTAATGTAACAAAGTAAGTAAGGAACACATTATATTTTTAGGCTTTATATTAAATATACTAATCACATATCTAAATAATATACATATTCAATACTATATATATAACTGACAATGCTGAAAATTTTGACCTTCTAATTCTAAAAGAATAAAATCCACATCAATTAAATAATTTATCTCAAATTTGTTTTTTTATATCATTATTTATTTCATTTTTATTTCTTTTAATTTGAAATTTTGTATTATTAAGATATACATATAAATTATATTTAAAATTTTACATACTTTGACAAGGAGTAGTCATTGTAGCAGTTGTTTCTTGTCTATTATTTAGTTATTTCTATTTGATTATAATATTATTTGTGAGCAAATTATTGTCATTTATTAAAGTGAACGTATGGTTAATCAAAATATAAAGATTTTTATATGTTAATCAATAGCTTTATCTAATATAATTTTTCATGCTTCAACTAATACATTCTCAATGCTTTAAATGGAAAAATATTGCTCGTTATCTCAAAGCTTCATTAGCTTCATAACTTTGATTCTAACTATAATATCACTAATTTAGCTTACAATCCTTTTGTGACCATCACAACCATCATGTAAAAGAAACTAAGTAAAGGTGAAGATACTCCCACAAGGCACACCAAAGGGCCTTTGTAACACTTAGAGAACCCATGTATTTACATTGAAGGTAATTCCATTGATATCCTAGAATTTTGGAAATATGTAATTGAATAGCAATAGGAACATTGAAGAAGAATATATGCAATTTACCATGAATTATACTTGTGCCCAAAGATACCATAAGGTATTCTAGTACCTATTTGGAAGCATGAGCTTCTCCTACTATTGGTGCAAACATAAGAAGAGTTTCATCTACAAATTGTTGATAAAATGCAATTTGATCATCCCCGTGAAGTTCCATACCCCTAGTTTTGTTTGAGGGTATCATAACCTTAACAGCTCAACTCATTCCTTTTTCCCATTAATAAGAAGAAGTAGGATAATGGGTCTCCTTGTCTAATTCCACAAGGTGGACTAAATGTTGAGGAGGGTGGTCTATTAATGAGAATCAAGAAGAAAGATTTGGAAATAAGAGAGATAATCTAATTTATCTATTTTTTAGAAAACCCAAAGGTGAATAGGATGTGATAGATGTATTGCTAGTTGAGTATATCAAAATAATTGGGCATGTCAAGCTTAATGTCCATACTCAAATTTTGAAATCATAGATTGAATCAATTCATGGGCCAAAAGGATGTTATAAAGGATCTTTCCACCTTCACCATAACTAGATTTCTCCTAGAGGATGAGATTTTACATTATTTGTCATGTCTTCCTTAGGAATACGTGTGAAGTAGGAGTTATTGTGTTTGTGAGTATTGGGGATGTTATGAAAAATGAGTAAAATGTTGATAGCTAAATGAATGAGAGAAGAAAATAAAATTATTCCATTTATCCATGTTTTAACATCAACATCATAACACAATTTCAGCCCTAAAACACAATTAGGTCTTGAAGTTATAGTGAGATGCTAACATTGAAAAGGAATTGACAAATTACTACTAATATTTTTCTCACTAAAACAAAAAGGTATTTAAGGGATTCTATTGAAATAATTACATAGAACATCCCCAATTTGATTACTTAGAAGCACAACAAAGCCTTTCTCATGCAGATATCAATTCAAGACATGGAACTAGTAGCCATTTAAATGTTCAAAGAAAAACTCCTATACTAGATGGGTTTACCTATACCAGATGGCTTTACCTCCTCCTCCTCATCCACCATGACTTCCTCCTCTTCCTTTGTTGAAAACTTAGAAACAAAATTAAAATTGCATATGATTTCATCCTCTTTATTTAGAATACTTATTGATTCATTCTTTCCTCCTCCTCAGAAAACTAAAAAAAATAAATTAAAATTGTATATCATTTCATTCTCTTTATTTAAAATACTTATTGATTCATTATTTACCGTGATAATTGAGATATATACATGGTAATGTAACAAATAATATGTAAAAAGAAAATGCCATATAAATTAGTAATTATGAGAACAACAATTTAATTTATAAAAAATTGTAAATTTTATATAAATAATATGTAAAACTATTGAAAAATCACAAAAAAAAAACAATATTTATTCTGAATCTCTAGTACTATTTAAAATCAATAAATTAGTTACATAAAATCTTTAAGAAATAAAACAAACAACAATCTATAAATATAAGTAACATTCAAACACAAAACACAACCATAAGTTCACTATCTCTTAATTCAAATTTACTCATCATTATTCATAGAAAGACACATCACCTGTAATTACATTGATGCTCTTTAATAAGGTTTCATACTTTCTTTATAATTATCATAAAAATATTTGTTTATTGTTGCTAATATTTCTTTAAATATTACATCTTAAATTTTAATTATTTTCCTATATGATTAAGTAACAAAAAATATTTTATGTAATATAAAAGCAGTAGCAAATTTTTTTTTATGTAACATAAAAGCACTAAAATTAATTTTATGTTATAAATAATTTTTTTATTATGATTTTTGTGTATAAAAGGAACTAAATATAAGTAAATTTAAATTCATAAAACTATAAATAATAATCACTATTTCAAGGTAAGTATATATTTCATTTATCATTTTTATGATAAAAAAATCATATCAAAATTTTGATTTTGTTAAAAAAATAATTGAAATGTAAAAAAAAAATATCATCTTATTAATATAAGATATTTATACATATTTTTAAATTTTACCATAGCTAAGATGTAAAATTGAAATGCAATGCTTTCAATTCCCTATTTTTATGAATATACCATCATTATGTCCATTGAAGATAAAATGTTATCATAAAATTATGTAAACCTTCTCATTCAACTTGTTTCACTCAACTTGTTGACAATTGGGTATGAAATATAAACAAAATTACCATCTTTTTGTTTCTTATTTTAAATTTAAATCATTTTTTAATATATAAAGTTTTAATACATTTTTATGTTTTCTGATTTTTTGTTTTAACTTTTCATGCATCTTTTTAAAATCCATTTTAATTTTTAAATTATTATTTTTGAAATGTATTTTAATTTTTAAATTCTTACTTTTACTTATAGAGTTTTAAAAATCTTACCAAACCATATTAATAATAATAATTAAAAAACAAATAACTCCAAAAATAATGGAAATTCAAATGTGTAAGAAATTAACTGGTTACCTAATTTATTCACTTAGAAAACGACATGAACACAAATAGTAAGTTCCGTTGGAGTGAGGAACTCCGTAAAATAGAAATAATTATAATGGAGGACTTCGCCAGAAATGCCTAAAAAGTCGGAGTGAAAGCCGAGAGTTAAAAAAATGGGAGTGAAACACGTGCCCTTAGTTGATCTGGAAAAGCCAAAGAAAACGGATGAGTACAGAGAATCAGGTACCTCTTTTTCTTTTTTATGGAAGGTATATCTTTTTCTATTTTTATGTTAAAGGAAGGTATATCTTTTTCTATTTTTATGTTAATGGAAAAAGAGGCGAAAGCATCTATACATTTCTAAAATTTGTATGTTAACAGAAGAAGACGAGGTAAAATTGACAGTCTGTGAAAGCATATTCATTTATCACATATGATTGCAAGATTTTAAAACTAATTTATTTTTTTACGCTCCCTCCTTTGTGCCATTGATTTTGCCTAAGTCCTACCACAAGATATGAATTAGTTATGTTATTGAATGAGTAATAGAATCATTATAACACATTGTAACTCCATTATAGCTATTATATGTTCTAATTATAACAAAAACATAATCGAAATGAAATCATTGGCACAACTCGCAGGAAATGAAATGTAGGTGTGATTAGCTGCATTTAACACCGAACTTTAGGATGGAACAAATGAACATAAGAGGTTTATTTGTAAACATTATCCCAGTTGCTCGATGGAAGAGTCCTTATGTTGACATTGTGCCACGGGGTGAAACTAATACTCTCAATAAACTTGACAATCTGTGAAAGCAAAGTTCGAGATAAAATTGCCGCTGCTTATCGAACAAGTTACCTCAATGGTCAAGAATCTTGGTTCGATCGAGAGATAATTGCCGCTGTTTATCAAACAGGTTACCTCAATGGTCAAGAATCTGGGTTCGAGAGATAATTAGCGCTGCTTATCAAACAATTTACCTCAATGGTCAAGAATCTTGGTTCGATAGATAATTAGCGCTGCTTATTAAACGAGTTATCTCAACGGTCAAGAACCTTGGTTGCTTTAATTCGATTCAATCTTTGAATTCATATTGGCATTGGCATTGTTGTGCCTCTCCTACTCCTCTCAGAGTTGTTTCCTGCATTATGTGGTCTAGTCTCGTGCGTCTGTATGTTTGGAGCTCCATGTTGTGTGTGCATGAATGCGGTCTGGTCTATGTTGTTATGTCTCTGTTGCTGTCATCTGTTTGGTGTGTCTGTATGCCTGGTGTGCTTGTATTCTCTGAGAGGTGGAGGCAGAGGCTTGCTTGTATTCTTTGGGAGGCAGAGTTTGTATTATTTGATAAGCAGAGGCAGAAGCAAAGGCAGATCTTGTATTCTTTGAAAGGTGGAGGCAGAGGTGTGCGTGTATATTTTTGAGAGGCAGAGGCAGGTATGGCATGAATGGTTGAATCAGGAAAGCTCTTTCCAGTTAAATGAGGCATCCGGCTCGATCACAGGTCAATGGGGCATTCTAGTGAATTTATTTTCCAACTCTTTGTATTGATGACTCTAATTATGGGTTGCAAATAAGATTAGAAGAATGAGAGAGACGAATCGATTTGATTTTAGAAATTTCATTACCATAGTGTTAAAATTATAATTCCAACTGAGCGCGAGCGGGCCAGCAGTCAACGCTGACCGTCCAAACCCCGAAACCACTCAGCAGAAAACCACAAACCGCCTGAAAGGTTATCGCACCACTTTTGGCTTAAGGAGGTTTCCGTACGATGGTGCTCCGATGCAGACATCTGGACAACCATGACATCATCACCTGACACTTATGGGAAGGTAACTTTCGGTCAACTCACCCCTTCCGATATTGATTACACTCGTCTCCAGCATTTACCGCCGTTGATTTACCAAAGTTGCACGGAGGTGTAAAGTACAGTGAGAAAGGTGTTCCGATATGCATCCTCCGCCGTTTGATTAAAGCCTTCTCTCTCCGCCGTTCGATTCCCAGGAAAGGTCTCCGCCGTTCGATTCCCAGGAAAGGTCTCCGCCATTTACACTGTCCAAAGTACATACGGGGCCTGTTAAAAAATTAATGCAGCGTGGACCATACCTTATGGCCCATACCTTAAGTTAATTCAATGACATTTTTTGGTGAAGTCTTAATGTTTTTCCTTACGGCGGGTTAATACGAAGTATGGGCGAAAATGTATTGTAAGTTTTTATTTATTTATTTTTTTACATATGTTTTAATAGGAGCGTTGATTCCATTGTTGTTGTATTTTTTTATTACACACGGGGATTAAATGTAATGTGGGTTATGTAATCGTATATGGGAAAAAAGAGAGCGACCCCTGCAGCGCGAAAAGGAGAGGGGAAGAAAGCACAGAAGTGCGGGTAAATTTTTTTTGTATTGTCATGTAATTTTTGTGTGGTTCATTTTCTGAATACGCAATGAAAACACACAGCAGTGTGTAAGAAAAAAAGTAGAACAAAAAAAGTAGAACAGAGGAGAAAATGAAGACCATGGTGAAAATGTAGCAGGGTAAAGTTTTTTTGGTTTGTAATGTAAGAAGTAAAAATTGCACAGCAGTGCAGGAGAAGGAGGAGAAGTAAATGAAGAAAACCAAGGGTAGTTTGTTTCAAATCCATGAATTGTTTCACACAGGTGAAAAGGTAAATTTGTAAATCCCTGTAAGTTTTGTTTTCACACAGCAGTGAATGTAAATGAAATATTTACACACAGTGGTGTAAAATTTCATAGGAGGCAGAGTAACTTTTGTGTAAATGTTTTGGTGAATCCCTCTTAGTGAAAGAGGATGAATATGTAAGTGTTTTTGTTTAA
>APFE030523405.1:133507-208249 GCA_000404065.3 Pinus taeda | reverse complement strand
TTGACACTCTGGTGCTAGATATAAGAAGCAATTAAATTCTTTTGCTACCTTACAATGAAGAAAATTGTGGGTACTTCCTGAATCAATCAACATTATTACCTTTTTCTTCTTTATTTGTCCTTCTATCTTGATGGTTTAAGGAGTGGTAATTCCGCCAATGCATTACAAGATATGGTCGGATTCATTTCTTCTTTATCTTGGCTTTGTTCTTGGATTATATCCTCTTCTTTTGACCCTTCTTGCTCCTTTTCTTCTTCCTCTTCACAATCTATGTAGAATAATTTCTTCTCAGCACACTTATGACCTTTAGTGTATTTGCTATCACAACTTAACAAAGCCCTTTTGCTCTTTTTTCTTCCAATTGTTGTGGTGTCAACCTTATAGGTTGTGAAGACTAGGGGCAACAACACTTCCATCTTTATAGTTGTGAGTGGTATGCTTCCTGGTTGCCATAATTTTGCTTTCCATTTTTCTTGCTAACCTGACTGCCTTCTCTAATGAATCAGGTTCCCAAAGGCGAACATCATGTTGGATATTATCCTTTAAAGACCCTATGAACACATCAATCCTATGCTCCTTTGGAATATCTTTTACCCTTATCTTCAATTTTTGGAACTCCTCAATGTGCTCCATTATTGAACCCTTTTGTTTGAGACTTATCAATTGACTAAAAGAAGTGTTGCTTTTTGTACCCTCATAATGTGCTATCAATTCTTCCGTAAAAATTGCCCAAGTGATAAATTTTTTAGGAGAGTAAAGCCATTGATACCATACAAACTAATTTGGTTCCAAATATAAAGTTGCAATACGTACCTTTTGTGTTTTTTTCACATTATTGAGATCGAAAAATTGCTCCATCTATAATATCCATGTTGTGGGATCCTTACCATCAAACTTCCTCATATCGATTTTTGGAATATGGTGGGTCTTCAATCCATCATTATAGTGTATGGAATCATGATTAGCATTTCTTTTGTTGTCATCATGAGTTTCCTTTACTACCCTTTCACCATTAGCGACCATTTCTTGTAGCAACTTATTCATATTTATCTTCAATTTGTCCATGTTTGTCTTCAAATCTATCTTCAAATTGTCCATCTTAGCTTCTACACCTTTCTTTAAACCATCCATCTTAGCTTCTACATCTTTCCTTAAACAATCCATCTGAGATTCTACTCCTTTTTGTGCAAGTGACAATTTTTGCACTTGGTCTCGTAATTTTGATATATCATGTTGCATTTCTCCCTCTTCTTCATGGGTCATGCTAGAGCTCTCAAGTTGCCTACTAGGTGTTCGCATTTTCTTTCCGTGAGGCATCAATTACCAATAATAATGCTTTACTATGCCCATTGAATTCCTTCAAACTAATTTTTCAAACCAATCTTATGCAAAAAATTTAAAAAAATTGCACACCTTTTTTCACTTTGTAGGAGCTTGATATTGAATCTAATGTTTCTCTGTAATTTCGGATCATCCAGTGATAAAATTGTGATCTGTGGTAGCCCTCTATGTCCTCTTTCCAATGCCACCAGTCTGATCCAAATTGGATTCTCCAAGGAAGAGTTATGCGAAATCTCCCACAGTGACCTGATTATAGACTAGTTCAGTAGAGTGAACTTGTAGGATGTGCCACAAGTTAATGTTTCGACCTTTAGCTCTGAAAAATATATAGAAGAAAGTAAAATCCATTCTCTTTCTGCACCTTCTTACGTAATTTTAATCCAATTCTCATAGAAAAAGTTATGATGATTTTCCCTAGGTCACCTGTTTGGAATGTAATTGAGGAGTCTGCAAAAAGCCCAACTTCCTCAGATCAAAATCTCCGCAAATATAGTGCAAAATCTTTGAAATTTGGACCTGAGATTTAGTGCGATGTATTCTCAAATAGGTGTGTTTTTCAACTTCTGAAACGTCACAGGAAAAAAAGTTATAGTGAAAATGCCACGATGACCTGTTTGGAGCAGCGAAACCCTAGAATCCAAAGCTCTCATACCAAATGTTATGTAACGATCTCAAGAAACAGATAGAAAAGATAGATCAATGCCTTAGAATTTAGCCTCTTCAAGGGGACAACCTCCTTTACATTACATAAATGAACAATTCTTGGATGATTCAAATGACAAAACCTCCTTTCTATATATAGGAGTCTAAGGAGTCACAATATAGCCCAGCTGACCTAACAATAACAATATAAAGCCACAAAAATAACAATAGAGGGATTTTATGGGGCACAGTAATAACAATATGGGGACAATAGGGTTACAAAAATATTAATAAGGGGTATAACTACAATAGTAATGGGGTAATCACTAGTATTATAGGGACCCAACATACAACCAAAATTCTATCTTTGTCATAGATCAGGGATGAGGCTTGTCTCGCAAGTGGTAGAACATGAATTCATTTTATCAAGGAATTTAGACTTCTGTGATCCATAACATTTGTTTAGAAACTTTTTGGCGAAATCACATAACTGATCATTTGTCGATGCGAGATGCATTTAATTATTTAAAATATTATATATACCTGTATATCTATATATAAATATATAAAAATGTATCCATCTAATCAATAAGAATATAAATATTACTATTTTCCAATTCTCATAATATTTTATTTAATGTATGAAATAATATATATTTTCAAATGTATACATATATAAATATATCATTTAATTAGTATATAATGGCGCTACCCAAACTCAGCATGTTTCTGCGCTCAGTTTGGGTAGAGCCATGAAGGAATCAGACGTGGAGACATATGCGGTGGTGTGCAAAGGGGTCGACGGAGACGAGGGAGAGACACCTATTCTGACCAAGATCTCCGATGTACTTGCCGAATATGCAGATCTGATGCCTGATGAGCTTCCAAGGAAGCTTCCACCGAGGCATGCGGTAGACCATAGTATTGAGCTAGAGCCTGGGAAGGAACCCCCGGCTAAGGCGCCTTATCGATTGTCTGGACCAGAATTGGAAGAATTGAAATGACAGCTAAAGGAGTTAGCTGATGCCAGTTTCATTAGGCCTTCAAGGTCCCCATATGGAGCCCCAGTACTATTCCAGCGGAAAAAGGATAGCAATGAGCTAAGGATGTGCTGTGACTATCGTGCGCTAAACAAACAGACGATAAGAAACAAATATCCTTTGCCATTAGCTGCGGATTGCTTCGACAAGCTTGCGAAAGCTCGGGTATTTTCCAAGCTAGACATGAGGCACGGTTACTATCAGGTACGGATTGCTGAAGGAGATGGAAAGAAGACCGCAATCGTAACAAGGTATGGCAGCTTTGAGTTCCTTGTTATTCCATTTGGGTTATGTAATGCTCCTGCAACATTCTGTACCTTGATGAATGATGTCCTACGACCATATTTGGACTCGTTCGTGGTGGTGTACTTGGACTCGCTCTGATACCATCTGTCACACCCCCAATCTTTTTTTTTCTTAATTAGGTGGGTGTGGCACCGCCCAAGCCACCAAAGCACTTCATTATTAGTGACTTCACGGACTACGCCTTCTTCTTACAATCTTTTATATATTTATAACAACAATATCGTCTTTTAAACCATAAACTTAAAAACAACAATCACACAAATAAATATCAGTGCAATAATAACTCTTTTATTATTATGGTAAAGTTTACAAATGGGAGGGTGACCGCCCGTGCTCACCCGCATGGCAGTCCGCCAACCTCCACCGATAAACCAATAAAATGTACAGGGTACACCTGTTTACTTCGTTTAAACCCGGGTACACTTCGTCTAATTGCCAAACGATATGCACGTTTCAACGTTCATACGGGCGGGCACCCTACGTACGTCCCGCCTCCACCATCGCGTTTACTCGGGAGATACCACTGCACGCACACTGCGGTATCACCGAACTGTCGTCCCCCGTTTACCCGAGCTCTGAACTTTCGGGTCGTTTGCCTTGCCAACCGCTGAACTGTTTTCCACCAGCTCGTTCACCGTGGACTGTCAAATGACCCAATCTCCGAACTGTTCCGCGCTGCCACCCACTCGATTAAACCTTCGGCCGAACCAACTGTTCGCTCACTGGATTCTTATCCGCCCACCGACTGTTACACGACTGTATGTCCGCACACTTGCCAAACCGGTTCTGCCCACGGGTCACCGTACCCGCGCATACTCTGAATCTGTTTTCTTTTATTTGCACGCCTGAATTCTAAACTCTCCGACACGTGATCTTTACCTGTCCTGTTTGGGAATGATCGCTGCGGTCTGTCGAGTCCTACCCGCTGTGCCAACCGATTTCTCAACTCCTCCTTTGCCCAATTCTACGGGCTCATAAGGTCGTCTTCGCAAGAGTGCCTTTCATAATGAGTTGAGAGCTCATCGATGATCCTCAATGGCTCTAAGGTCTTGCCTTTATATAGGCTCCCCGCCATTAAAGTGAGGGTGTCGGTTTGCCAAGCGGACCTCCCGTAATTTCAACATCCGCCCCAAAGCCGATGTATGTTCTTGTGAATCGCCATGTTTGCTCAATATTCAAGGGTCGGCTCCCTCATAAAGTGAACCGCCCTATATGTGGGCGGGCTTCCCATATTATTTCTCTCCATGGTTGGCCTGCCCCTTAGTTAATTTTAATTGTTGGAGAGGTGCGCACCCGAGCGGGGCCACATCTTCGTGCCGAACTCCAAGTTGTTACACCCTCGCCCACCTGAAGTCATTGTCATCCCGACAATCCCTGCTTGTTCACGTACTCGTCGTTCAAACCCTTTAATCTTCCTTCTCCATTTCCACAGAGAATCCTCGGTTTCCTAGCTTTCTTCTTCCTGCGCCCCCTTCCATTTAACAAGGTATTCCCGCCTATGGTGGAAACCAAGGCCTGTAGTGCGATAGCTCAGTATATTTTCCAACTCCAGCCCTGGTTTGTCCATTATCCCAGCTGGTCCTCTCGGGGGTTCAGCTCTCTCCGGATGGTTTGAGTCTAGTCGGCACTTCTTCAGCTGGCTCACATGAAAGACTGGGTGTCTCATGTGCAAGTGACGTGGAAGCTCCAGCTTGTAAGCAACTTCCTCAACTCGCTTTTCTATACGGAATGGCCCCTCGTATTTCCGCTGCAACTTGGCAGTAGTCCCTTTTGCGGGCTTCAATTGCTCCCCGGTAATTTTGAGGAACACCATATCCCCCTCATTAAACTATGCCTCCTGTCTCCCACGATCAACAAATTTTTTCATCCTTCTTGCAGCTTTGTGCAAGTGCAACCGTGCAAACTTTATGGTCTCTTCCCATGCCTTCAAAAATCTTTTCGCATTAGGACTCCTTATTCAACCTGTCATCTCTACGGTATGTGGTGCTACTGGTACCTGTCCATTTATCAGCTCAAATGGACTATACCCTGTTGCAGAACTCTTCTGCATATTGTAGCTGAGCTGAGCAATATCTAAGAGTTTAGGCCAATTCTTATGATCAGCCGTGACATAGTGCCTCAAGTAGTATTCTAGCAGTGCGTTGATACGTTCAGTCTGTCCATCAGTTTGTGGATGGTAACTCGAACTCATCAGCAACTCCATCCCAACTATCTTGAACAATGTCATCCAAAACAATCCTGTGAATCGAGTATCTCTGTCGCACACGATACTCATCGGCATACCCCAATACTTCACTACGTACTTGAAGAACAATTCGGCAGTGCGCTCAGCCCCACACGATACCTTCGTTGGAATGAAGATGGCGTATTTAGAAAAACGGTCGATCATGACCATAATCCCATTATACCCCTGAGCCTGTGGTAGTGAGACAATGAAGTCCATCGAGATGCTTGCCCAAGGTCTCTCGGGGATAGGTAGAGGTTGCAATAATCCTCCTTGTCTTTGATGGTCTGATTTGTCCTGCTGACAAATGATGCATGTGTGCACATACTCCTCCACTTCTTCTCGCATCTTCTCCCAAAAGAACCCCCTTTCAAGCAAGGCGAAGGAACGACGTTGCCCTGGGTGTCCTGCCCATGGAGAGTCATGACATTCTTTTAAGAGTTGTCTTCTAAGACCAGATGCCTTTGGAACGTAGAGTCGGTTCCCAAAGAACAAGTAACCATCTCGTAGGAAGAACCTGCGGGTCTTTCCTTCCTCTATCTACTTCATTATACTCTGTGACAAAGTGTCAGTCCTCAAGCTTTCCCTCAACCTATTCCGCATCTCCTTCGTCATCTGTATTCGACTCCTACTCCTTTCTGCCCGGTCTTCTCCCTCCAATGGTGCGAGTTGCCCTTTCCTACTAAGGTCATCTACCACTACATTGTGTCTGCCTGGTCGATATTCGATCGTCATGTCCAATTCCGCCAAGAAGTCTTGCCACCAAGCTTGCTTTGCTGAAAGTTTTGGTTGTGATGCGAAATAGATAGCTGCAACTTTTTCAGTTTTGAAAACAAAAGGGCTCCCTACTAGGTAATGCCTCGATATCTGAAGACAATGGATGATGGTGGTCATTTCCTTTTCATGGACTGGATACCTTCGCTCCCTCTCCTGCAACTTCCGGCTCTCGTAGGCTATTGGATGTTCATCTTGCATGAGGACTCCTCCTATCGCAAAATCCAAAGCATCTGTGTGTACCTCGAATGGCCTCCCAAAGTCAGGTAGCTTCAATATTGGTGTCGTTACCATCCATTTCTTCAACTCGTCGAATGCCTTTTGGCACTCCCATGTCCAACACCATTTCTGGTCCTTCTTGAGCAAGTGTGTTAATGTTGATGTTATTTTGGAGTACCCTTCTACAAACCTTCGTTGGTAGTTGGTCATCCCCAGAAACACCCTCATGTCATGAACATTTTTCGGCTCAGCCCAGTCCTCGAGAGCCTTGATCCTACTTGGCTCCATCCGAATGTACCCTTGTCCAACGATGTGCCCAAGGAACGGTATCTCCGTCTAAGCGAACACACATTTGGATTTCTTCAAGAACAGCTGGTTCTCTCGTAGTGCGTTGAAGACCATTGCCAAATGTTTCTTATGGTCCTCCATGCTGTTGTTGTAGACCACTATATCATCCAGGTACACCACCACGAACGAGTCCAAATATGGTCATAGGACATCATTCATCAAGGTAGAGAATGTTGCGGGAGCATTACATAACCAAAATGGCATAACAAGGAACTCAAAGCTGCCATACCTTGTTACGATTGCGGTCTTCTTCTCATCTCCTTCAGCAATCCGTACCTGATAGTAATCGTGCCTCAAGTCTAGCTTGGAAAATACCTGAGCTTTCGCAAGCTTTTCGAAGCAATCCGCAGCTAATGGCAAAGGATATCTATTTCTTATCGTATGTTTGTTTAGTGCACAATAGTCACAGCACATCCTTAGCTCATTGCTATCCTTTTTTCGCTGGAATAGTACTGGGGCTCCATATGGGGACCTTGAAGGCCTAATGAAACCAGCATCAGCTAACTCCTTTAGCTGTCGTTTCAATTCTTCCAATTCCGGTCTAGACAACCGATAAGGCGCCTTAGTCGGGGGTTCCTTCCCAGGCTCTAGCTCAATACTGTGGTCTACCACACACCTCGGTGGAAGCTTCTTTGGAAGCTCATCAGGCATCAGATCTGCATATTCGGCAAGTACATCGGAGATCTCGGTCGGAATAGGTGTCTCTCCCTCGTCTTCGTCGACCCCTTTGCACACCACCGCATATGTCTCCACGTCTGATTCCTTCATGGCTCTACCCAAACTCAGCGCAGAAACTTGTCCTGACGATGAACCACACTAGTTAGTTTGAAACGCGTCGACAAATGATCAATTATGAATTCATTTATTTAAATCGAATTCTAGAATCTTTTGATGCCTTATGTAAAATCTTGTTAAATGAAAGATTGAAGTTAATCTATTTTTCATGGTGAGAAACATATCTATGGCAAGACTTAGGACACGTGTAAACATAACTATGGCACAATCATTCTCTCCCATTATGTTACTTTTGAATTATCCATTTTATCCTTGGGATTTTTATGAGAACTTTTGGGAAGGTCCACGATGTGGACTTAACCATTAACAACTTTCTTCTAAATAGAAAGAAGTCCATAATACTCAAACACTATTTCTCGATCATTTGCAAATAACTCATTTATTAATTTAATAAAATACAATTTAATTACATCATCAAATAATTTCAATGCTAGCTTGCATAGCCATTAAACTCAAACAATAATTCAACAGTCTAAAAATAGTTATGTTTTTAAAAAGAAAAACATGGGGTGGCATAATGGCCATCCACTATCATTCAATATAGTTCACTATGTTTGCCTATCTTCAACCATAATTAAACATACAATAGTCAACCATAGTAAACCAGAGTCAATAATAGTCAACTTTAGTTATTGTCTTCATATCATATTATAGACTTTATCATACTTATCTTAAAAATCTGAATTTATTAAATTTTATTAATAAATAATAGCATGGATATTTTCATGTTATTAATTAAGGCAGAGAGTAGATTTCCACTCTTCATGCTTGGGTTACCAACTCAGTGATCCCATCAAAACCAAATCTGTCATCACAGACGGTCATTGTACCTGATCTTCGTGGTTTAGTTTTTGAGAGTTCATCTAATGGAAATCTTCTTTAGTCTTCTCCTTGGGTTCTTCATTGTTGTCTACTCTTGGCCAAAATTGCATCATACGATGTGATGACTTCATCTAACTTTGATACCCCTTCCCTTTGTTGCTCCCTCGATTCGGCCCTAGTGTTTAGAATTGGTACCATTCCCTGGGTCATGCCTAATACCCCTTGCTCAATTCCGTCATCTATTCCCTCTACTAATTATTGATTCCCTCCCTCCCCTTCACACCGACGCAATGGAGTCACCTCCCCTTCCTCATCACCCTCTCCTCACCCGGTTGATAATTTTGATCCAGGTCTCTTGCTTGCGCTGCGGTGGAAGGTGATCCAATTTCACAGAATGGATCTAAAAGATTGACCTGCCCCCATCTCTCCTCTGGTTATCTCGACCTATCTGGCCCTCATTATTCTCTGTCTATCCTCCAACCAACATCCTATTGTCTTGACCTCTCCTCATATTTCCTCAGCCTTTCCTATTCTTCCCTCGCCTTTAAGTGATGGGTCATTGGTTGACTCGGCGTTCCCAATTATTGGGGTTTCTAATTCTCTCTTGTCCTTTCAACTTTCTTCTCTTGATAATTCTAATAGCTATTTATATATTAATAAAACTAATAATAATAATAATATATAATAATAAAAATAATAACAATGATTTTTTATAATAATATTATATATTTAATAATATTGATAATAATGAATATAATTGTATAAATAATAAATGAATTTAATAATAATAATAATAAAATAATTTAATAATAATAACAGTTATAAAAAATGTGATCTTATTAGTAACAATAATAATGAAAACCATCATAATAATAATAATATTGATAGTATTAATCCTTCTTCTATTTCTTTAGACAATATTTCTAATGATAAAAAGGCTTCTTATTCAAGTAATAAGGTTGTTAATCTTTCCAATTTTTATTTTGATTCCCATGTTTTTAGTCTTTTAGAAAAAGGTTTAAACTTTGTTGTAGCTCCTAGAAAATTTCATGTGAATGATATCATTTGTGACATTGAATTCGGGATTCAAGATTTACCCGATTCCACTAAAGATGTTATTAGGTAGGATTGCATGGTTATCCTTAGGAAGGCTAAACCCCATAGGAGCAACCTTAGCAAGCATGAGTTTGAAGCTCTCAAGTCCCTGAATAATAACAAGGACATTGTTGTTCTGAAAGCTGACAAAGGGGGTGTAGCTATCATTCTTAACAAAGAGGATTATTGGAAAAAATGTTAGATCACCTTTGCAATAGAAGAAGCTACAGAAAGCTTACTAAGAACCCCCTAAAAAAACGTTTCTAAAACTATTTATCTAGCCATAAAATCGAGTAGCACTGTTAGGTCCCTTAGTAAGAAGCTTATCGAAGGAAATCCTCTCATTCCCAGAATCTATGGTTTCCCCAAAATCCATAAGGAGGGGGTCCCTCTTAGCCCCATTGTCAATACTATTGGTGGACCAAGTTATCTTTTAGCGAAATTTCTTACCAACAAGCTCAAACCTCTCGTTGGCAGGTTTGAATCCTTTGTTAAAGATTCATATTTGTTTGCTAATGAGTTAAAGAATTTTAGATTTGATTGTGAGGATCCGTTGGTGAGTTTTGATGTGGTATCCTTATTCACTAATATCCCCATAAATGAGGCCATTGATGTTATCAATCACATCACTGATTTTGATACTTCCTTTTTAGTTAAAATTTGTCTCACCTGTACTTTCTTTAATTTTAAGGGTGAATTCTATGAGCAAACCTGCATTGTGTCTATGGGTTCTCCCCTTCCCCCTATTGTGGCCAATCTCTTCATGGAAGAATTTGAATCCAGAGCCTTGACTTTTTCTCTTTACCAACCTAAACTTTGGAAAAGGTTTGTGGATGACACTTCTGTCATCCGGTCTCACGGTAAAGAAAAGTTGGAGCTATTTTACCATCAACTTAATAGTCAATCGAGTTACATAAAATTCACCATGGAATTTGAAATTGATGGTAGCCACCTTTTCTTAATGTTCTTATCTCGAAGAAGGATGACGTTTCTTTTTCTCATCAACTTTTTTAGAAGAAAACTCACACTAAGTAGTATCTCCATTCTAGTTCTCATCTCTTTCCTACTCAAAATCTAGGTGTTCTCAACACCTTAGCCACTCGGGTGTCATGGGTTTCTAATGAAAATCACCTTGAAGATGAGAAAACCCACCTCCTTAAAGCTTTTAGTAAGAATGGTTATAGTAAGTCTCAAGGCGTTAGGGATTTTCTAAATGCTGAAAAAGGTCTTAAGAGGAAGATTGATCCCAAGGATTGGTCTTCTAGATTTCATCTTCCTTTTATTCAAGGGATCCCGGATAAAATCGCTAGGATCTTGAAGAAACATAAGATTCATTCTTATTTTAGACCCCTTAACACTATTCAGAGTTCTCTTCATTCTGTTAAGTACTTGGTTAACCCTAAGGATGGGAAGGGTGTTTACATCATTCCTTGTTCTTGTGGAACTCCTTATATTGGGGAGACTGCACGATCAATAAACCAAAATATTTGTGAACATGATGCCAACATTAATCATGGTAGGTCTCGCTCCTACGCTATGGCAGTGCATGCAGGAAAAAACAATCATCACATCTGCATCGAAGAGGCTAGGGTCATTGCGAGGATCAACCATTTTCATCATCATAAATTTAGGGAGTCCTTAGAAATTTAAAAGAAGCATATTAATTTAAATAAGGATGATGGTTTGAGTATCAACAGATGCTAGATTCTTGCGCTTTCTTCCTAAATATTTGTTTATTTTTTATTTATTTAATCATTTTAATATTTTTTTTCTTAATTGGTCTACTCTTATATTCATACAAAAATGTTAATGCGAGGCAACTGCCTCGAGAATTCATGCCATGAAGTTGGCATAGAGAAAAAAATGCTTGGCATCCTGACTGTGGAACTGGAAAAATGACTTACATCAGAGTGTTTAATTTCAAGGAACATTGATCATTCCAGAAAGACTAAAAAAACTGACCCATACAGTGATACTGGACTGAGTTAAACACTGTTGTTTCAAGAATAGATTTTTACATAAACAAACTCTGACATGTAGAATAGATAGAGACCTGAAATAGGAATGAAGAATGTAAATCGAAAAGGAGGTGAACTTCTTCTTCGGTGGCAGATCAAAAAAACCAGAGGCGCTGACTGGTTCAATATTCATCTGAGGTTGACGGTTGTTCCTCAACGATTCAGCACCCAAATTGATCTGAGTCCTTGGAGTCAGAAGAATGGACTGCTGAGCTTGAAGGCTCACCTCTCGCTGGCGCACTTGGGCCAACATTGGCTTCAATGTTCATAATAGGCATGCCTCAAGTGACTTGGGGTGGGGTGGCAATTTGACTTGCCAACCTCTGTTCTGTAGGAACCCCATATTGAACCGCCCCTGAACCCATGGCATTCCCACACTTTTCAATTGTCACAGAGACGATGAAAGAGGAATTTTCCAGAGAACAAGGAATGCAAAAGCGGGCAGTGGGATGTGTGTGATGCACACAGACTCCGGCTTTGGCTTGCCTCCTTTCCATGCCCTTGCCACTTCTGGTGTCTAGATAGTCTGACATATCTGTAGAGGGGTCTAGAGTGGTGGAGGAGTGATGGTGGGTGGCTCAACCACATGAACTACTGCGTCTGCTCCCCATTCTCAGCCTTTCTCTCAGCATATTGATGGGATTAGGACAGATAAACGGAGGAGGGAGGCCGGGGAAACACCTGAGTGTCATGTACATAGTGAGAAACAGAGACTGAGCCTGATTAAAGCTTTGAGCACAAGGAACCGGAGTCAAATGGAAGCCAAAGATGGTGAATGTGTTTGAAGCCCAACAAAGACAGACTAACAGGGAAGAACTCTCAGCATGCACCAAATCCGAAAGGAAGCAGGTGGCCGAGCTATCGCTCAGAGAATCGCCCGAGACTACAGCCGTGATAGAGACGAAGGCATGCGTCAGAACAACGGGTGTGAGGATCAAACTGAGAGCCATCGCGTTAATAACCAGAAAGAAGGAAGGCAACGTTAATGCTACCATTAAGAGGTTTGTACGAGGCTAGCTTTCCAACCCATGACACTTACAACTGGCACAATTGGGCTGCCACTTGCCCACCTTATGCACCCCCATCGTACTTGTATATCTATCAATCACCCACATCTGGGAGATCATTTTAATATTATTATTCCCCTAAATGATTTGATTTTTATTTTTAATATTATATTTATTTTTATAATATTTTTTTTTTTCTGAGTAAAGACTAAATCTATTAAGAAAGGAAAAAGTATAGTACAAACAAGCCTGGAAACAGGCAAGCAGAGAAGCACGGGAAGCGGAGGTGAAAGGAACTCAACCTCGTTCCAGAGAGAGATAACAGGGAATGGCTAAAGAGAACAAAGGATTACATCTGAAATAACTAAGCAGAGAAGCTACCCCGAAGGGTTGTTTTCTACAATACGACATTTCTTGCCTTTTTTCTTGCTTACTTTTGTCCACCCATTGGAGCTTGGCTGACTAATAACAAGTTGTAATTCATTCTGTTCTGACGGCTGAGCGTCTTTCTCCGAATCTGAAGACGAAGAGAGATGAGAGCGCTTCTGGGAAAGCTGAGGGTTGGAGGGAACCTCCGGCATAGCTGAGGGAGCGTTCCTCGGAATGTCCTCATTCTGCATATCAGCGTCAATTTCTTCATCAACCTGCACATCTGCCTCAGAGTCCTCCTCCTCCGAGGCCGAGAAGTATAAGTCATCCAACGGTCGAGGAGGCTCAAATGAATTCCACCTTTTGGATTTGGGCTTGCGGTTCTGATTCTTCTTTTTATCTTTAAACTGCGAACATGTACTCTGAAGGTGCCTTGTTTGATGACAATGGCGACAACGGAAGGCTGTATTCTCGTAATCCAGTGACTGAGTCCAGTGGAAATCCCCAAACTTGAGGTTAATCTGATCCGGCAATCCTTTGCTGATGTCTATTTCTGCACACAGTCTGCCGTAAGTGTAGAGACCGTTGTCCCTTCTTGAGGTATCTGTAGCCAGGTATCGTCCCAAAGTATTCCCAATGGCTAAGAAAACAGAGAAGTCCCAAAAATGAGCCGGAAGATTCGGGAGCCTGACCCAAATGGGAATCTTGGAGATCACTGCTGTAGAAGGGTCGAAATCAGGAAACCAGGGGGTAAGAAAAAGCCCCGCCGTACCCCAGAACCAAGGGCCTCCCGTTAAGGCTTTCTGGTAGTCTTCGTTTGAGTCAAAAACCACCAGGAAGAAACCTTTTGAACATAGGAAGATTTTGCATTTTTTCGTCCAAGAGGAATGAACCCAGTGATAAAGGTCTACTGTCCAAGGCCATAGCTCGTTAAATCTGCATATGAGTGTTGATTCTGCAAGAATCTGATACCGGTTTTCCACCTTGGGATTCGAGAGGTTAATGGAGGGAATTTCCTCTGCTTTGTCAACTAGAAACGGCTTTGGAACGCCATTTGGCTGGGTTGCCGAAGAAGAATTCTGAGGATGGGCTACGCTTTTGCGTGCTGCATCTTTGTAAGAGAAAGGTGGGGCAGAGGAGGTTTGCCCGAAGGAGCCACCTCTTAAACGGAAAGAAACCCCAATGGAGGCGTCCTTCTGAATGCTGTAAAAGGAGAGAGAAAGGGGCTACATAAGTTGCTTACCCTTGAATAGAAGTATGATGCAAGAGGATGGAATCCCCAACCGGCGTTCCAGTTTTTGTTGAAGATCCTGCACAAGATCTGATGCATGCACCCATATCATTGTCGTTTTACTTGAAATATTGACTTGGATCTGAAATGCAGGGGATTCTTCATGTAGATCTGGCTTGTTCAGAGGAGAGAGCTGCTTCAGATTTGAGCTCATTTGACACTGCCCCCTGATAATAGTTTGCCCGTAGATCTGGGTTTTTCTGAGGCACCAAGATCTTGCCATAGGGTCCGTTTCTTGACGCCAGATCTTGGGGGATCGATGACTGTGGATCTGAAATAACTGCAAATCTATGACCCCATTGAGTAGATCTGAAATTTTGGGTCCCTCAACTTGGAAACCGCTGATATCTTTCATCGGAATAAGCTTCCCATCCCTTGCACGATTCGAGATTCGAGCGCTAGGATGGAGAAAGGAGTTTTCAAAACCTTCTGCGCAGAGGCGGATAATGTTTTCCTTCATCAAGACTCCGAGTTGCGCTGGCAAGGAGACTATGACCCAGCGGAGAACTTGGAACCCTTTTACAGGCAGAAAAACTATCAAAGCATTCCCGGATGAGGGTTCTTTGGGAAGAACGGGAAACAGTGTTACGCTCCTGGAGAATGGCGCGTCAGAGACGGAGAGGAAGATCGGCACGGAGGGAAGCAGATATCCGAAAGCTGCTGAAACCGAAACCTTCGAAACTGAAACCCTCGAAACCCTCGACGTCATCGCAGAGATCTATACGACCAGCTAAAATTGTTAAGGGTCCTCTTAGTATCGTATATGGTACTTTGAAAAACCCTACTTTCACTAGATATTGTAGGTATCCATTTTTTTCATTTATTTTTATAATATTATTATCCACCTATTATTTATTTTATGACTCTAAAATTATACACACACACACACACACATATATACTATTACTATTATTATTATTATTATTATTTAAATATTTGGGGATATGAATAGTTTTTTTTTTCACTGGAAATATCTAATATTTCATTATGATTGAAAAATTACATGTTGTAGATCCCTTTCGACATATGCTATAAAACAGATTCAAAAATGGTGCTCAAAAAAGATGCAAAGATCCTTCATCACCATGCAGGGTGTATGGATTTCAAGAAATAAACATGTAAAGCAATAATTATTAATATACAGGTGGGGAAAGTCAGACTTTTCGCCCTTTTTTCTTCTCAACCTTTCTCCAACTCCCTTGTGACTCTATTGGAGTTATAAGTGCTAATGTTGTTTCAGCCATAGGTTGTGGATTGTCTTTATCAAAGTCTGATGTGCCTGATATGTGTTGACGTTTATTTCTACCCATATCCATAGTATCTGATATACTTGCCACTGTTGTGTCTCTATGTTCCTGTGGATTTGTGTCTTCTACTATTGGTTCTTTGTTCATCTGGCTAGTTTCATTGGGGTTGGAAAAATCCATCTCTTCTTCCTCCTCGTCATCCGGGGGAGGTGGAGGAAATTGCCATCCTTTTGCTTGTTTTTCCGTTTTCTTCTTTCTGCGATTGTATTTTTTGACTGTTGGACACGAGCTTTGTAAGTGTCCTATTTGTCGGCAAATTCGGCATCTGAATGCCATATTTTCATAATCTAGCACCTGTGTCCAGCTCCTTTATCTATGCTTCAGCTGAATTTGGTCTGGAAGGCCTTTGCTGAGGTCTACTTCCACACATATTCATGCAAAAGTATATATTCTTTCCTCCACTCGTTGGATGTCCATTTTTGATGTAGTGTCCAATAGTATTTCTAATTCCAGCTAGTACTTGATGATTCTAGAGATGTATTGGGAGATTGTGTAGCTGCACCCAAACTGGCATCTTGGAGACGACCATTGTGTTTGCATCAAAATCTGGGAACCATGGTGTGATGAATAGTCCAGTGGATCCCCAGAACCAATGTCCTTCCTGTATTACTATGTCTCTATCTATTGCTGATAGAAATTTCACCATGAAAAAAACTTTGGAGCAAAGATGTATTTCGCATTGTGTGGTCTAGTTCGTGAAGATCCAAAGAAATAAACCAACTAGTTTGGGCCAAAAATAGTTAAATCTACAAATTATTGCTTGCCTTTCATATATAGTGTAGTCCTCATCTATTTCTGGTGTATCTATGTTGTATTCTGGGGTGTGATTTAGTTGTTCCATAATGTATGGCCTGGCGTCCATACCTATTTGTTTCAGTGCTGCTCCTTCTGTGCGTTTTTACCTTGTAGGACGTTTTTGAAGGAAGTGCTGCCTGATTTTTTCCCTATTGAACCAGTACCACTTCCTTAAGCTCTGTCATGAATCTTGCTATTGACTGTTGCTCCCCTTCTTATCCTCAGATTGAGGATGATTGTTGACAGTGGTGCAATTTTATATTCCCAAAGGTATTTTGTGTCTTGTAGCACTCTTCCCCCATGTATCAGGTTTTGTGTTCTGATGGGGTATCCCAACTGTTGCATTATAATTTTCTACATTTGCTCGATAGAATCTATCTCTTTCACCCAAATTAATTTCAATTTTCCTTCCAGGCTTTTTACAAAAACTTGGAAACTGTGAGCTCTTACCAGGGTTTCAGATCTTGTTTTCGACAAATCTAACCCTGAGATTCTGCTCTGCGTCTTTTGCTCACTTCAAAACAGCTTATCCAATGAATGGGCTTCTAGATCTGACCAGAAAAAGGGTCGATCCGCAATCCAAAGGTCTAGATCGAAGAGCCCAAGACTCAATCTGTGCACAATGCCACATATCGATGAATATGATGCCCAATCTAGGCTCAATGGCGGTTGCTCAGACAGACGGAAATAAAGATCTGCATTATAGTACAAATGAGAGTTCTGATATGCAAAGAACATAAATATTTCTTCATATCTTTGATGGTGTTGGTGATTTACTGTCCTGAGAGCTCCATTGTTGCTCTAGACAACACTCTCACAAAGTATGATCTCAGATGTAGTTGTTAACGGCTCAATCCTCTTGCATTTCCAAAGCATAGCCAACCCTTTTAAACCGATCGGGGGTTTATTAGCAGTATTCGACACCTGAGGAAACACAATATGCAACAGATCTGGCCAGATTTGCACCTCCGTTCTTCTTATAAACCCTGTCTGCAGCAAATAACATGATACCCTTACTCTCAACCCCGTGAAGATGATCAATGCGAGTCGAACGGATTCAGGCTTCTTGCTTATGGAGTCTTCGAAGGTTTGACAGACGCAGGTAAAACTGAGAGCCATTGCCATAGCTTGGATCGAAACCGGATTGCTCTCCCTTAGAGATCTCCAGTCGTAGTGTCTTCGTTTCTTGACACCTAGATTTATTAACTGTTAAGTAGTGAGAAAATCAAATATCTTAAAAATTTGAAAATTTTCTAGATTGGGGATATGAATAGGTTAAAACCATTAACTTTAATATTTTTGTAATATTATATATAATAAGAGGGTGATAAGTGGTTATAAAATGTTTTAATAAAAATTAATTAATTTATTAAAATCAAACATATTATAATATTATTTTATTCATATATATATAGTATATATATATATATATATATATATATATTATATAATAATCTATATATATATATACTATTATATAATATATATAATATATATAGTACCTATATATATACTATATATATTTATTTAATTAGATTCCCAAAAAAAAAGCAAATTAAATTAATTCTTTTTTTGGTCAAATCTATGACTTATTTTTTCCCTTGGTCAAACTAGGTGTTAGTTGATAATGGCTAGTTAGCAACTCTCTACATCTATTTATTACATTACCTAGATGTCATTCCTCATGTTGTCCTAAAGATGAACCACACTAGCTGGTTCGAAATGCGTCGACGAGAATATCACTTATATGATTTTTTCCGAAAGATGTTAAAAACATTATTATTATTAAATCTTTTGATAAAATTGGTTTATTTTAAATTAGTTAAATATCAATTTTCATAAATTTTTTAAATTTCTTTTTTATTAATATTTGTTTTTAAATATTAATTATTATTTTTAATTATTATTAGTGGATATTTAATGACATTATTAAATATAAATTATCATCGATATATTTACATAAAATTTGATTAAATCAATATATAACATATTAACTTAAATTAATATGGTAATTTGATTATTAAATTGTTTTCTAATAGATCATTTGATATGATATATTTTGCATTGTTTAATAGTGTTTAGATGTAAATATATAACTTAAACTATATACCAAAATGAAAGTTCAATTCTTATACATGGTACATAGGATGGAACCATATCGAGAGGTTAAGAGTATACTAGATTTTAGGTGTTGATGCAGGAACATCCAGCAAGGGCACCATGACCGGGTGTTGGTCTCTGCCAGGTTGGAGAGTTGAGTTAACATCTTGATTGTCTTACATGTTTAGTTTGTTAGAGTAGGAGGTAGGATTTTCTTTTTATCTTAATCTCTGTATTAGTCAAAGGTAGTTTGGTCGGTTAGGGTTATTTACTTGTCTGTTTTTAATTAACAGTGGATTAATAATTGTCCTATCATTTTAAGAGGAAAAGAAAAATGTGTCTAAAAGGAAAATCTTGTCATAAAGACAGAATTGAATACTTAATAGTTATGTAACCATAAGGTCTACAACTGAAGGTAACTGCACAGTTTCATTAACTGTAGACAAAAACATAAATGTAACAATGGAAGTCATGCATAGGGTTCAACATTTCTTGCATTCAAGTAATAATAATAACAGAGCAAACCATTCAATCCATCTATGCTTTCTACTTTACTTTCGTTGTGCTTCCTAATTAACGAACATCTGAATAGACAACATAATTTTCACAGACCATTTCATTTAATTCTTTTTGTTTTCCTAAGAAGACAGTCCTAATAGCGAGACAAAAATGCAAATTCTAGAGTGAGGGTTTTTATTTCTATTGGAGAAAATAACGTTGACTGAATAGGAGGGAACAAAAATAAGTTCCAGGACGGGTAAAGCATCCACAGGCCATATGGTAACTTTTAATTTTGAAATCGACCATCAAACAAATTACCAGAGCAACCACAACATTCTCTGTTCATGGAAAAACATTAAAGCATAGTCGTAAAACAACAATTGAAGTTCGAAGGTGTTGAATCCAGACTAAAAGAATGATGGCCTAATCATATAATTAACATTCAGGTAAATCGAACCCAACGTTCTCTCCTATAATTTTTTCTTCGAATTACAAAAACAAATGTTTAATAACATACAGTAGTATGGCAAGACAAAACACGGACAGACATATAAGCCAATGAACGACAAACCCTAGGTGAGGGTTTTGAAATATATTTCTATACATAGCAAGTTACAGCCAACAATCGCTAGACAGTGAAAGATTAAGACAACAAGATGACCAGAACACTACCTACGGCCAAGAGCCACATTTGACAAGCATCGAGGGGAGACAAATCCTCATACCCAGAGGCCTATTCTAAAAACAAGACAAAGACTAAAGACAATTTGTGTTGGCAGATCCTATCGGACAAAGACCGAAGTGTTCATTCCCAATACATCCAACCGCAAATCCCAACACCTGTAGAGAAGCTAATACACAGGTGTTAGCACAACATTGATAGAGAAAACATAACTATAGTGCATGGAAAACAAATAAATAGAACTCACATTCATCATACCTGAGGGATTTGCAGTGAGAACAGAGGGAGAGCCTTCCACCCACGAGTTCAAACCAATGGTTGAGACGAAGGAGCAAACACGTTAGAAACTGAGGAATGAAAATGGAAAATTGAATGAAGGAGAGAGGAGGCTACCTTCATTGAAGCCGAGGATTGAAGAATGTCGTTGTTTTGAGCCTTGAATGCATGCCAACCACTAATTTTGCAAACCAGACAATAACATACCAAACCACGAGCTTCAGAAACGAAGGCCTATTGAGATAATAACAGGAAAAGGCATAGATAACCACTTAGCCAGGTGGCGGCAGGAACATTCTCAATTTCCCAACGAACCAAGGCCAGAGACTACCCATACAGGCATAAAGAAACAAGCATGGAAGTCACACTGTCCGACTAGCAAGCATACCTGGAGGCACGCCCATAAATTGCAGTGTAGCTGCATACCCAACTAACAGAACCATACCCGAATGAACCCTCGGCAAGAACAAGGAAAATGACTAAATGAGCGACAGAGGAGGAGTTTTTCCAAAGCAAGGAGAGAGAAACGTGACCCGAGGTGAGTACACAATATTGATTGAGAAATAAATGCCACCTATCACTTTCCAAAAATATCCAAGGGCATTGGTAATCACACATTGAACCACAATTATAACATCTTTACAATCATTTAATTATTGATAGTCTGAACAGTGTTGGGCTGGTCCCATCATAGTGGTATCAAAGAAGGGGAAATTGACTAAAGAAATGGAGGTAGGAAGGAGAGGTCGTGGAAGAGGTGTTCGGAAGATAGCAGAGGAAGGACTGAGAGAGGAGATCGGGATTCTTACTACCCATTTGGAGGCAATCGAAGCAGGGAGAAGAAGAGACCCCGAGGTAGGCGATGATAGTGAAGAGGACGCTGAAACGATAACAGATGGATCGGATGGCAAGACCCTAGAAGTGAGACTATTGAGATCTATTTTAGTGGTAAGCAGTAAAGCTAAACCAAAACTCCCAACCTATGATGGCAGCCTGTCCATAGAAGTTCTATTGGATTGGATCAGTGAGTTAGATAAGTATTTCGAGTGTGAGGAGGTCAGTGAAGACCGCAGAGCTAAATTTTTTGCGATGAAGTTGAAGGAACACACAACCTTGTGGTGGGACAGTGTCCAAACAAAGAGAAGGAGATTGAATAATTTGCTGATTAAAACCTAGTCAAGGATGGTGGCCATGTTGAAGGTCTGATTTCTGCTAAAAGACTATCAGATTGCACTACACCAGGAGGTGCAGAATCTGAAACAGAAAGGAATGACGGTGAGGGAGTACACTGAAGAGTTCTATCAAGTGAGCCCAAGAGCTGGATATATAGAGGATACCATGGAAAAGACGACCATGTACATAAATTTTTAAAGACTAGAAATTTTATATGAAATTAGTATTTTGTCTCCAAAGAACTTTGAAGAAGCGTATCAGAGTGCGATGAAAGATGAAGAGAAAATTACTAGAAGGCAGAATGCCCAGAGAGGATGAGTAGCCAGTAGGGGAAAAGGCCAGTCCTATGGCAGAGGGCAGACTACTAGTAGCAATGAGGAAGGCAACAGTTCCAGAGCTTTTGGATCAGCAGACAAAGGCGATAGTGCGAGAGGTGGTAGGTCATACCAGCGAGGCAGGGGAAATGGCCGAGGTAGAGGAGTTGGTTATCAATGTTACAAGTGTCATAAGTGGGGACATAGATCATTTTAGTCTCCATAGGCATATCAGGCTGGACAGAGGGGTGCATATGTTGTACAACCAGAGGAAGCAGAGGCACCTCCCCAAGAAGCAGAGAATGCTCCAGAAACAGGCGAAGCCCTGGTACTGAACAAGGTGTTGTTAAAACTAGCGAAGGAAGCCATTGCATAGACACAATGGAAGGCTTTATTTCAAATAGTTTGTAAGTCACATGGTAAGTGTAGTAAGTTAATTATTGACAACGGTAGTACAGATAACTTGGTGTCCATTGAGATGGTTGAAAAGTTGGAATTGAGGCGATTGAAACATCCCACCCCTTATAAAGTTTCATAGATGCAAAAAGGCCATCAGCTGTTGTTGCATACAGAGGCATCATATTTACACTTGGAAATTTAGCAGATGTTGCAAGAATTTACAGACATAGTGGTGGATGACTTGCCAGATAAACTTCCCCCCAAAAGAAGCATAAGTCATGATATTGACTTCATACTTGGAGCTAGTTTGCCGAATAAGGTAGCATACCGAATGAGCCCCAAGGAAAATGAAGATATTAGGATGCAAGTGCAAGAACTGTTAGACAAAGGATTGATAAGGGAGAGTTTGAGCCCTTGCGTAGTTCCAACGATTCTCGCTCCCAAGAAAGGAGGAGAGTGGCAGATGTGCATAGATTCGAGAGCCATTAACAAAATCACCATCTGGAATAGGTTTCCACTGCCACGGATGGATGATATGATGGATTGTTTAAGCGGGGTAGTGTGTTTTTCTAGGATAGACATGAAGAGCGCCTATCATTAGATCTGGATACGAGAGGGGGACGAGTGGAAGACAGCCTTTAAGACGAATGAGAGACTGTATGAATGGTTGTTCGTGCCATTTGGACTGAGCAATGCGCCCAATACATTTATGTGGTTAATGAATGAGATGATTAAGGAGTACATCGGAAAATTTATGATATTGTACCTGGACGACATACTAATTTTCAGCAGGACAAGGGAGGAGCACCTTCGACATGTTCGGAAAGTGTTGGAAAAATTACAACAGAACAAATTGCTGATAAATCTGAAAAAAATGTACTTTTTTGCAAAAGGAATTGATTTATTTGGGATTTGTAATAGTAGAAGATGAACTGAAGATGGATCCTGAGAAGATTGCGGCGATAGTTAATTGGCCATATCCAAAAATTTTATTTGAGGTACATAGATTTCATGGACTAGCGAGTTTTTACTGCAAATTCATAAGAAATTTTAGCGAAATTTGTGCACCTAGGTTGGACACCATTAAAAAGGCCAGTCAGCCTTTTCAATGGACAGATGCAATGGAGAGAAATTTTCAACTATTAAAGAAAAAGATCACAAAGAGGCCAATCCTGAGATTTCCAGACTTTAAGAAGGTTTTTTAGGTTCACTGTGATGCTAGCGGTATGACTCTTGGAGGTGTACTTAACCAGGAGGATAAGCCTGTTGCATTTTTCAACAAGAAGCTAAATGAAAGTAGATAGAAATATTTGTCTTATGACAAGGATTTCTATGCTGTTATACAAGCATTAAAACACTAGAGGCATTATTTGCTTGGAAACACATTTGTGTTGTTTCCAGATAATTCTTTGCTATAGTATGTAATGCAACAGCACAAGCTAAATCACGAACATGCCAAATGGGTAGAATATTTGCAGAGTTTCACCTTCGTGTTGAAACACATCAGCGGGCAGGCCAACAAGGTGGTAGATGCTCTGAGTAGGAGAGCTTTACTTCTACGGGAGAGTACTGTGCAAGTGTTGGGTTTTGAGCACTTGAAGGATTTATATCAGGCATACACAGATTTTACAGAAGCATATGAGGCATGCAAGAATCCCTTGGGGAGAGATAACAGTCCATGGTTGGACTACAACATGCAAGAGAAACACAATTTAGATGAGGACAACTATGCATTCTTGACTGCTCGATGAGGGAGAAAATTATTTAGGAGAAGCACAGTGGAGGTCAAGCCGGACATTTCGGCATGGACAAGACACTCGAGCAGCTCAGTCATTTCTACTTTTGGCCAAATATGCAAAGGGATGTACAATAATTTGTGACCAGATGTAAAGTGTGCTAGTTGGTGAAGGGTCACAGTCAGAACAGGGGACTATACACACCGTTACCTATTCTAGGCAAGCCGTGGGACTCAGTCAGCTTAGAATTTGTCCTGGGTCTACCTAGGAAACAACGAGGTTATGACTCGGTGATGGTAGTAGTGGATAGATTCTTGAAGATGGTGCGTTTTACCCCTTGCAAAAAAACCAGTGATGCCACTCACGTGGCCCACTTGTTTTTCACGGAGATTGTGAGGCTACATGGGTTGCCTAAGTCTATTCTTTCAGACAAGGATGTGAAGTTTACATGGCAGTTTTGGCACACCCTATGGAAGAAAATGGATACGCAGCTGAGTTACAGCTCTGCCTATCGCCCGCAAACCAATAGACTAATAGAGGTGGTAAATAGGATTCTGGGAAACCTACTACGAAGCTTGATTAGTGAGAATTTGTGGATGTCGGATCGAGTGCTTGCACAGGCAGAGTTTGTTTATAATGAATTGCCTAATTGCAGCATCGGATATAGTCCATTTCAGATCCTGTACGGAATGCATCCTCATGGAGTGCATGAGTTGCAGGATCTTGGACTGCAAGAAAGGCGAAGTGCGGATGGAGAAGATTTAGCTAACGCGATGAGGGATTTGCATGAGAAGCTGAAAATTAAATTGTAGGATAGCAGCCAAAAGTATAAACAACAAGCAGATTTGAAGATAAGGGAAGTACAATTCAATGTACGAGATGAATTCCTCGCGCATTTGCACAAGGAATGATTTCCTAAAGGTGCGTACAATAACCTGAAATATAAGAAGATAGGTCCCTGCAAAGTCCTTCAGAAATTTTCAGCGAATGCCTATGAGATACAATTGCCACTGGGAATAGGCATTTTGCCTATCTTTAATGTAGTAGACCTATTCCCTTGCACTACTGACTCAGAAGAAAAAGAAGAAGATAGAACTACGTGGCCTACATGGAATACCCAGGATGGAGGAGAAGCTTGGATGAGATAGATGCCTTACGTTCCGCCTCACGAGATCGAGAGCATTCTCGACACTCAGGTGGCCAAATGAACTCAGCAGAAGAAGTATCTGCAATACCTGGCCAAGTGGAAGAACCATCCTATTGAGGACAGTTCGTGGCTTGATGCCAGGTAGATTGAGCAGACAGGTTGTTCAGTAGAGAAGCTCATGGATTGGAGTCGTGATTTCTTTTTTCCTGGGAACCTGATGCAGGAACATCTAGCTAGGGCACCATGACCGGGTGCTGGTCTCTACGAGGTTGGAGAGTTGAGTTAACATCCTGTTTGTCTTACATGTTTAGTTTGTTAGAGTAGGAGGTAGGATTTTGTTTTTATCTTAATATTTGTATTAGTCAAAGGTAGTTTGGTCGATTAGGGTTATTTACTTGTCTGTTTTTAATTAACAGTGGATTAATAATTGTCCTATCATTTTAAGAGGAAAATGTGTCTCAAAGGAAAATCTTGTCATAAAGATAGAACCGAATACTTAATAGTTATGTAACTATAAGGTCTACAACTGAAGGTAACTGCACAGTTTCATTAACAGTAGACAAAAACATATAAACGTAACAATGGAAGTCATGCATAGGGTTCAACATTTCTTGCATTCAAGTAATAATAATAATAGACCAGACCATTCAATCCATCTGTGCATTCTACTTTACTTTTGTTGTGCTTCCTAATTAATGAACATCTGAATAGACAACATAATATTCACAGACCATTTCATTTAATTCTTTTTGTTTCCTTGAGAAGACAGTGCTAACAGCGAGACAAAAAATGCAAATGCTAGAGCGAGGGTTTGTATTTCTATTGAAGAAAATAGTGCTGACTGAATAGGAGCGAACACAAATAGGCTCCAGGAGGGGTAAAGCATCCACAGGCCATACGGTAACTTTTAATTTTGAAATCGACCATCAAACAAATTACCAGAGCAACCAAAACATTTCCTGTTCGTGGAAAAACATTACAAGCATAGCCATAAAACAAAAATTGAAGTTCGAAGGCGTTGAGTCCAGACTAAAAAGAACGACAGCCTAATCATATAATTAACATTCAGGTAGATCGAACCCAATGTTATTTCCTGTAAGTTTTTCTTCGAATTACAAAAGAAAATGTATGAGAATATACAGTAGTGTTACAAGACAAAACAGAGATAGACATATAAGCCAATGGACGACACCCTAGGTGAGGGTTTTGAAAACTGTTTCTATACATAGCAAGTTATAGCCAACAATCATTAGATAGTGAAAGCCTAAGACAACAAGATGACCAGGATGCTACTATGGCGGAGAGCCACATTTGACAAGCATCGATGGGAGAGATGCCCTCATACACAAAGGCCTATTCTAAAAACACAACAAAGATTGAAGACAATTTGTGTTGGGAGATCCTACCGGATAAAGATCAAAGTGTTCATTCCCAATACATCCAACCGAAAACCCCAACACCTGCAGAGAAGCCAATACACAGGTGTTAGCACAACATTGATAGAGAAAACATAACTACAGTGCATGGAAAACATATAAACAAAATTCACATTCATCATAGCTAAGAAATTTATAGTGAGAATAGAGGGAGAGGCTTCCACCCACAAGTTCCAACCAATGGTTGAGACGAAGGATCAAACGCGTTAGAAACTGAGGAATGAAATGGAAAATTGAATCAAGGAGAGAGGAGGCTACCTGCATTGAAACCGAGGACTGAAGAACGATGTTGTTTCGAGTCATGAATGCATGCCAACCACTGAGTTTTCAAACTAGACAATAACATACCAGACCACAAGCTCGAAAAACGAAGACCTGTTGAGATAACAACAAAAAAGGCATAGAGAACAACTTACCTAGGTGATGATACGAACATTCTCAATTGCCCAATGAGCCAAGGCCAGAGACTATTCATACAGGCATAAAGAAACAAGCATGGAAGTCACACTGTCAGACCAGCAAGCATACCAGGAGGTGTGCCCAAAAATTACAGTGCAGCTGCATATCCAACTAACATAACCATACCTGAACGAACCTTCGACAATCACAAGGAAAATGACTAAATGAGAAACAGAGGAGTAGTTTTGGCAAAGCAAGGAGTGAGAAACGCGACCCGAGGCGAGTACACAACATTGATTGCAAAATAAATGAAACCTATCACATTCTAGAAATATCCAAGGGTGTTGGTAATCACACATTGAACCACAATTGTAACACCTTTACAATCATTTAATTATTGATAGTCCGAACAGTGTTGGGTTGGTCCCATAAGGGGTCGATATAAAGAGTTAGCATAAGTATGTAATTCACATCATTGATTTATCATTAATGCTACGAAAAATTATCGACATCACGGTTATTGTAAATGCCCTACGATTATTGGGCATTAGGGTTTTAGGTTCTATGTTTAGGCTTTAATAATATGTTTTAATGTTAGGTTTTAGGTTTTATGTCTAGACGTGTTATCTTTCAATATTAGCTTTTAGGTTTTACATTTTAATATTAGGTTTAATAGTATTAAAATTTATATTATGAAATGTTTTCAAATCTTGATAGTGACTGACCAAGGATGTCCTTAGTTGACTAAGGTTGACAATGTTTGAATTTGGTCAAACATGGTTGACTATAATTGAATATGGTTGACCGTGGTTTATACTATGGTTAAACATGTGTAACATTTTTAAAACATCCTTGACTATTTTTTACTATGGTTAATTATTCTTTGGCTATGATTGACCATGGTTGACAATGGTCTTCCATGCTCACCCTTTTTAAACATCATTGACTATGCATGACTATGTTTAACAATTGTTTGACTATGGTTGACCATGGTTGACTATAGTTTCCCATGTTCGCCATGTTTAAGCATCACTAACTATGTTTTGACTATGAATGACCGTGGTTAATGATTTTATGACTATGGTTGTCCATGCTTTTAATATGGTTAATGATTTGACTATAGTTGAACATGGTTTTACTTTCACTAACCATCATTTGACCATGGTTTTCTCATGTTCAACCATAATTGAATATGATTGATTATAGATGATCATGTATTGAATGTGGTTTGACTATGATTTCCCAACTCTTGATTATTGTTTGTTTATGAATTCCTATGTTTAAAAATTGTTTAACTGTGATTGACAATGGTTGACTTTAATTGTCCACGTCCACCATGTTTAAATATGACTATGGTAAACCATTGTATGGCTATGTTTGGCCATGTTTCGCAAAATATTAATCATGACTGACTATGGTTCAACATGGTTTTACTATGATTAACCATCATTTGACCATGGTTTTCCTGTGTTCAACCATAGTTGAATATGATTGACTATAGCTTACCGTGTATTAAATGTGGTTTGACAATGGTTGACCATATTTTGAATATGGTTTGCCTATAGTTGACCATGATTTGATTATGGTTACCATTGCAATGGTCGTTGTTCATGGATAGACATGGTTTGACTATGGTTAACCATGGTTTGAAGATGGTTAACCCTAACCATGCACTATATGCCTCCATGGTCAACCATGACCGTTCACTATTGTTCAATATAATTTACCATGGTTTTCTGTTACACGAAAAATTGTCATCGTGACTTTCTGTGAACTGTGTGAGTCTATCACCACTCATACATACCTCCTTTGCAAGTCTTAAACCTCAGCTATGCATATCAAGCTTCGAAAATCAGAGAAAGTCCTTAAAAATCTCTAGAACTTTGGTTTCTCACTTTCTCTTAGCATTACTTGCGGTGCCGCATCCACTGGTCATGTTCCTTGCGCACCTAGCCGCTCTGTATCTGCATGTATGGGTGAAAACCCCTATAAAAGTTAAAAATTCCCAAGTTTATTGTTAAAAACTCACTTTGATATAATTTTGGAAGCTTCTAGAGGGAATCTTGCGCTGGCAAGTTTGCTCCTTGAGGGTGCATGCATCCCATTCCTTAAGGAGCTAACCCCTTGATGTGAGGAACTTATCCCCTTGAATAAGGACTCTATCCCTTCAATGGTGGACCTGTAACCTCCTTCCTTTGCACTATAAAATGAAGCTTTGGGCTGGTTACTTGGGAGTTTTAAAGTTGAATATTGTTGAGGGTATATGCTGCTGGAACTTAGTCTTCCTAATTGAGATTTTGAGAGGAAAGATCACATACCTTTTAAATCTCATTTGGGAGAGAGTGAGGCTTGTCAAAGTAAAGGATATTCCTTCGTGGACCCTAGGAAGATCATCATCTTTGTACAACATCAAGGCACCAAGGTTGTAAAGTTCTTCTTTCTCAAAGTTAATACAATCAAGTTTATTTTTCTCAATAAGCTATGTTTAACGGTTTATTTCATAGACTCCTTGATCACTATGATGAAAATGATTTATTATATTAGCTATGTAGGTGTTCTTTGATGTGTTCTTGTTTGTGTTTGCAGGTTATCAAAAGGATATTCTTTAAAGCTGTTAGAGCAAGGCTGCCACAAACTAGCGTTGGACTTAAGGTAGGGTCTAAAACACCTCTTAGTTTTTATTAATGAATAGAAATATGTTTAGAGAAAAGTAGATTTGCTTGTCCTAATTGTTGCTAGATATAAATTGATACTAGGGAGATCGATATTTTCCGCAAGAATGATTTATTCGCTTAACAAATTGGCGACTCCACTCGGGACGGGATTTGATTGTTTACTTTTCCTTGATATTTGATTTAAGAAACTTGATTCTTTGTTTCTGGTTTTTACTTGATGTGTGTGGGATTGGGTAGTTTGTCAGTCCTGGATTGATTTTTATTTTTTATAAATTTTTACAAGGACCGCACGTTCTGTTTAAGTTACAGTGTAGACCTAACTGCACTGTTACTTTACTACACAGAGCGGTACCACACCTGGTTTCATTGGGGGCATACGGACCCTGTCAAGATTTTTGAAAATATTGAAATCTTTTCGTCCAGTTTAGTTTAGATCTTTTTGTTAATTTTATCCTCTGCCCAGATCTACATATATCCTATTAAGAGTCTCTCATAAGCAAGTTGCATTGGCGTTGTGTTTTGAATGAATTTCTAGAAGTTTTTGCATGCTTGGTTTGGTCTTCACTCAGTCTTTGTAGTGACTTGAAGCTTAGAAGCCTAAGAGACCTTAGATCACCCTGTAATATTTTGTCTTCTTGATAAGTCTGGTTGGTTTGTGAGATATTCCTTTGGTGTGAAATCAATTTTGTTTCTCTTTGCAAAACTTTGAATGAACTTTGTCATAATTTGTGAATTTCATTTGTTATAAAAAACATAGCTGGATGTTTTTGGTTGATTTTTCTTGTTGAACTTAGTTTGCTGAATAACTAATGGAAAACATCCTCAAAAAGCATTTGAAGCTTTTATTTCAGTTAGTTTTAAGAAGTTAGATCTCAAGATTAGATTTTTCATAGTTTTGAGTGTGCTGTCTAGAAATTCTAGTTTCTCTTTTGAAAAGTTGTTTTTCTAGTTTTGAGTGTTGAAACGAAAAGGGATTTATTTCGTGAGCATAATTAGTAGCTTTGTTTGAGTGTTTTGAAAAAGAAAAAAACAATTTTTTTTTTTTTTTTTTTCGCTTTTATGTTGAAGGAAAGTTTTGTTTTCAAGAATTGCATTCTCAACTCTTCCTTTAGCTAGAGATTCATTGAAAAGGAAAAGAATTGATCATCTTAGGTTCATTTTTTAGCATTTTGGAGTCGAGTCTTCACACCACAAAGTTTCATCTCCATACCTTTTGACTAAAGAAACAACCAATAAAATTAACGCTTAATTAAAATTCATCTAGCAATCTTTTTATTTCTAGGGCTCTTACTCACCAACATAGTTTAGGCTAGTATCTTGGAGTAGGGAGTAATTAACTATCCAACATAGTTAAAACAAACAAGTAGTCGATCTTGCGGTAGGAAGAAATCTAATTGTTACATCTATGCTCTGGGAAAGCTCCTATTAAAGGAGAAGCACGAGACCATATCTGAACCAGTGAGGTAATCAATCCTTCCTCATTGGGAATGATAGAAGATATTCATATATTAAAAACGGTAAACCTCATATTGACCATTGTTGAGGAGCCTGGGGTCACTTGTTGGTAAACCTTGGATTATGTCAAGGAGCCTTCAAGGGGATTGATCTTTGTTACTCTTCCCTTGCGTGCGTATCGGGTCGTAGACTATTCCCTAAGGTGACGGTGGAGGGAAGATCCCACTATACCTGGAACAGACGTCGACTAGACTCACTTGGACTCTCTAGGGGGTTATCTTCACTCTAGATGGTTTTGTGGAGAAACTTGTGCCAGTTTGTTTCATTAAGCAGGTTGTCAGGGTAACTTTTCCAACCACCATTCTGTATTGAATTCCGCTTGGTTGGATTTCATCACCAACTAGTGTTTTCGGTATGGAAAAATACTATTTGTGTGTTGTCTGAACTCTTAGATTGTTAGGTGTGTGATTCAATTGTTTGGTTCTTTAGAGACTTTAGGTAGTTTTCTTGATATTTTCTTTGTTTTCATGTGAAGTAATTAATTAATTAATCGTCGCTGAATTACCGAGACAATCCCGTAGACTTCGGGGGAAGCCTCCTAAATATACACCAAGTCAGCTTGAAGGGCTAAAATCTCTTGTTACACCTAGTGAAAGTAGAGTTGGGTAACCAGAGGCCGGAGAATCATCTTTGGTTATTCATCTTGATTATCATGTTCCAGCAACAGAGTATATTTCTGAACCGCTTTCAGTTTCTAAGCTTACTAGTAGTTTTTCTTCTACTGGTGAACTCGTTGAGGAACCTGAAATTTTTGAACTTGAAACTGAACCTGCTGCTACACCATCCTCATGATTTTCTTCTCTAGTTTCTAGTGCTCCTAGTTCACCCAGGGTAGGGAGTGTCATTACGTAGAATCTTCCGACGAGACTTATCTCTATTGAAGAACTTGTTATTTTGGATGAGGATATAACTCCCCTTGAAAATAAACCGACTCTAGAACATAGGGAGTGTGAACCTATTTTTTACAGTCCTTTTCAAAGTGACACTTGGTACATATCTTTGACAAACTTTTTAGAAACTCTGGGTCTCGCTGCTTCACCACGTCGTATTCCTTTTCATCCAACGCTTAGAGGTTATTATCCTCATTTGAATATGTCAAACTGGTCATCCATGTTTTCTCAAAATCCGGAAACATTTTTATATGGCGGTCCTTCTGTTCCATCCGGGTATCAGTGAGTTTTTGGTACTTTTTCAGGAGCGTCTTCTCAACCCATCGAACATGTGGTATCAAATGGTCATAACAGAACTCCACCGTTGAGTGTAGAAGAAATTCTTATGATGTTTGGTGCTATTCCAAATCCGCAACCTTAAGGTAGTCAGAATCTGCCTGCGGGGCAACCTCAAGGTAATCCGTTCTTGCCTGGGGGGAAACCTAAAGGCAGTTAAATACCGCTTGGGGGGCAACCTCAAGGCAGTCAAATTCCGCCTGTGTGGCAACCTCAAGGTTAGTACATACCTCAGGGTCTGTACATGCCTCAAGGTCAACCCCAGACTCAATATATGCCTCAAGGTCAACCTTAGACTCAGTATGTGCCTCAAGGTCAACCCCACTATCAATATATACCTCAAGGTCAACCTCAGAACTATAACAACCTTCTTTAATCTAGATGTGGAGGTGGTTGATGCCCCTCTGGATTACAACCTTCTTTTGGGTCGCAGTTGGTCTTACGCAATGACTGATGTTGTTTCATCGGTCTTTCGGCCAATAAAGTTCCCTTATAATGGAAAGATCACTACAATAGATCAGTTGACTTACTTTTCATCCAACCCAGCCTCTTCTGAGAGTATTCAACATGTCGGTAAAACAACTATCCCTTACAAGGATGTTGGAGTGGGATTAGTCAAAGGTTCTGGTTTACTAGGAACTTTTTCCTTTCCTCCTCCGAATGTATCACCTCCTTTTGTAACCATTCATATGATTTCATCAGACACTATTGTTCTTGATGATCCTTGGATCGTTCCTTCTAATTCTGAGGTGGACTCATTTGGTGATGTCATGCCGTTGAGTCCATTTGAAGTTGCATATTAGGCAGTACAGTCATTTTCCGACTCTAGTTCAACCGGAATTCATCCAATGAATGTGGTCCATGATGAGTCACTTTCAATCTCAACCTCAAATTCAACAAACTTTTCTGAAACTGTTCATACTGATGAGCAGATTCGTGAGATTTTATCTGTTGATGATTTACCATGGGAAGATCTTCATCATCGATCTTCGTTTTTACTTGAGCTTGATCATTTTGAAAATGATTTCTCATCTATTTTTACCACTGGTTATGTCAAGGAACCATAGAATCCATTGAAACATCCTGATTCTGAGTTGAATTTGGGAAACATTTCTCAAACCATTCCTATTCACATTTCAGTGAAACCCAGAGTTCTTGAAAACATTCATATAGGTGCTTCTTGTACGGACGAGGAAATGCAAACTTATAAAGCCCTATTTCAAGAATTTCGCAATGTGTTTGCTTGGTCATATGAAGAAATGCCAGGAATCGATCCATCAATTGTTTTCCATGAAATAAAAACTTACCTAGATGCTAAACCCGTTCAGCAACGTTTGCGTCAGATACACCCAAGAAAAGCTACTGCTATTAAAGCTAAAGTTGAGAAATTACTTAAAGCAAGTTTTATATATCCGATCCCTTTAACGGATTGGGTATCGAATATTTTCCCTATTAACAAAAAGCAAAGAACGATAAGAATATGTATTGATTATAGGGATATTAACCGAGCTTGTCCAAAGGAAAATTATCCAACTCCCTATATCGATCAAATAATTGATGATTGTGCTGGCAGTGAAATGTTCTCCTTTATGGATGGATTTTTCAAGTTACAATCCAATTAACATACTCCATGATGATCAACCAAAAACGGATTTAATTTGTCCATGGGGGGGCTTTTCTTATTGCAAATTACCTTTTGGGTTGAAGAACGCCGAAACAACTTTTCAAAGGGTTATGTCTTACCCATTTCACGACATCAAGCACATTGTGCAGCCTTATCTCGATGATTTACCTGCTCATTCATTACGTAGTGCCGATCATCTCAATCATTTACAAGCCATATTTATGAGATGTAGGCATTATCGAATAAGGTTGAATCCACACAAATGTGTTTTCTATATAGAAATAGGTCGCTTACTTCGATTTGTTTTTTCAAAAGCTGGCATTCGTGTCGACCCCTCAAAGGTTGAAGCCATTGGTAAATTACATCTGCCTTCGACTCTTCACCAACTCCAAAGTTTGCAAGGGAAAGAAAACTTTTTACGTCGATTCATTCCTAACTATGCCGAGATAACGAAAGGTTTTACCAGGTTGTTCAAATAGAACACTCCATTCTTTTGGGATGAGATATCTCATAAATATTTCGATGCACTTAAACATGCGTTGACCCATGCACCGTTATTGCATCCTCCCAACTACAACCAGGATTACTTTTTGTACCTCACCGCTTCTCATTCCACAATTGGAATGGTTTTAGTGCAGGAAGATGAATTCAATGTTGAACATGTGATTTACTATCTTAGTTGAAATTTGAATCTGACTGAGCTTAAGTATTCACATGTGGAGAAATTGGCTTTGGCAGCTGTTCAAGTTGTCCAGTGATTTGGTCACTACATTCTACTACGCAAAATCACAGTACTTTCTGACTGTAACCCTATAACGTATATTTTGACTAAACAATTGCTGGGGGGCAAGTATTCCAAATGGATTGTTATCTTGTACGAATTTGATCTGGAATTTGAAAAGTCCAGGTCAAAGAAGTCTTTAGTTTTTGTGGAGTTAATGTGTGACTGCCCACGTACTGATACTGAAACTGTGGTAGAAGAATCCCTTGCGGATGAATATTTTTTTCATATTAGTACTCTTCATCCATGGTATGGGAATATAATTGTCTATCTCCAAACCCAATATTTTCGGCCTGAAATTTCATGATCTCAGTGAAAGAAAATCTGTTTCCAATCCCAACAATACAAAATTATTGGAGATACACTCTATCGTCATGGGGTGGATTCTATTTTCCATCGTTGTTTAACTCATGAGGAAGCTAAAAAGGTTCTGAATGATTGTCACTCTGGAGTGTGTGGCGGTCATATGTCTGGGTATGCCACAGCCCAAAAGATATTGCGTGCTGGTTATTTCTGGCCATCCTTATTTAAATATTGTATCAATGCAGTCCATAAATGCCACAATTGCCAAATTTTTGATTGAAAGATGCGTGCTCCACCTGCTTCTCTCCACCCTATAATTTCCGTTGGTCCTTTCACAAAGTCGGGTATCGATTTTATTACATGTAACTCTCACTCGGCTGGGAGGCATCTGTATATTATCCTTGTGGTAGATTATTTTACCAAGTGGGCTGAGGTGATGACTACATTTTCGACAGACGACAAAACTGCTACATTTTTGTTTTCAATCAAATAATTGCTAGTGTTGAAGAGGTAAATCCCCTCTACAGATAGAGGCAACCCCTACTAGCCCAAACCAGGTCTAGCAACAGTCGTCAAACGCTATACCGCAAGTTCCTAATTGCAAATTAACAGACCAGTGATGAAGGCCTACTTGGATTCCAACACTATTGTTTTTAGGAGAGGTGGTGCTCTCGTTCCTCTGCTTTGGCAGTTCACAATCCTCACGATCTCTGTGAATGGACACCTGCACATACAAGAAGGAGTACAAACGCAATAATAAAATGCAGTATACGCAACTATATGTTAGTCAGAAAAGACATAAGTCATCATCATCATAAATAATAAAAAGAGTGGAACCATAACCAATAGGCGTTCATTAACAATCAATCAAAGGGGAGTACAACCAATGTTCTGACGTTGGATTCTCCTTTGGCGCGTAATCAGCAGCACATGTCTCGCAAAGCCTATCGAGAATAAGGACAAACCTCTCTCTTTGGATCTTGGACAATAGTCTCCTTGCTTGGATTTGGCCTTAAGGGAATCAAGAAGGCTCTTGCAGAATGAAGTTCTTGGGAATTTGGGAATTCTGAAACTTTGGAACTAGCTTGCAAAGGAAATGGGCAAGCTTTTATAGATGGAGGAAGGGGAGTTGGGATCATAGCCAATAATCATGGGATTGGCCATATCATCAAGGAAGCTTCCATGAGAGGTGGCAAACCACTTCCTCTCTATGGAAATCCGTAGCTGAACCACCCAACTCAAGATAGATAGCAGTCAAGGAATTTGTTAGGATGAAACTTCCGTCATTTATTTGTTAAAAAACACCTCTGATTATGGTTGGTGTGGGTGCAACTCTATGACAGAGTGCCAATTGGCGCGCCCTCTTTGGAGGATTTCCCCCCTTGGCACGAGGGCTGCACTATGGAACCGCGCCAATGGAAAAAGAGTTATTTTTAGGGTTTCTTAGCAGGAGATGTCTTCCGGGCAAAGAAAGCTCATGTTCAGGGGAATGCAATGCAAGTGTTTGCAGGCCATGTCACTTCTCATAGGTCCCGGAATGAGTCCTCCGAGATGCGGGAGAGGGGTAGCAGGGACAGTGACAAATTGTTGTGTAACACTCTGCTGCTCCCTAACGACATTATTTTTGAAGGAGCGCACTTGGGATGGGTGCCCATGCTGAAATTTGAAGACTGGGACCTTGTGGACCATGAGAAGTTCCTGCATCTCGCGATCGTGCAACTAATGTACCAGAAGAAAGACGCGTCAGCTGGAATAATAGAGTTGGAGCCGCTCAAATGGCTGAGAGGTCTAGAGAAGGTAGGATTGCTAAACCTACTCTCGGTGCGCATTACCACCACACCCCAGCGACCATTTTTGTCATCAAGCAGCTGCTCTGCTTGGTTCATGATGGGCGCTTGTGGCTGGAGGAGCCCATCCCCATCACAGACCATTTGATTCACAGAATTACCCGGCTCTGTTGTGTAGGGTAGGACCTAGCAAACATCTCAGAGGGAAAGCGTGATGATTTGGCCATCGCAGAGGCCATGAAGAAGAAATTTAACTTAGAAAAGAAGAAGTGAGGGTATGCCATTTCCAGCATCAACAACCCTATGGTTAAGGTCACAACTCATATATTGCAGGGAAGGTGATGTGGAAGTGTCGTGTGGATGAGGTGCCTACGCCGGTGGTTGCACTAGCAGCGCAATGCACAGAAGGGGTCAAGTTCAACTGGGTAAACTATCTATGTGGAGAGTTCCTTGAGAACTATCGTGAGGCACAGAAGCAGGGAAAAACCTTTCACTATGCATGGGTTCTTTTATCAATAGTATTGGTGGCATGGGAATTGTCCGAAGATAGCCAGATCCCGATGATCGTATAGGACCTTCCAAAGGCAGCGAAGTACGCTTCACTGTCGGAAACCAGGGATGCACAAAGGATAAGGGAGAGCAAGAGCTTTAGGGTGCTCATGGAAATGAACATTAGAATGGGTATTAATCGCAAGTCGCGGTTATCACCTACGGTCTACAACAGTCTGTAGAGCTTCACAGAGTTCAAAGTAGACTTCCACCATGTATTCATCAAGGCGTGGAAGGACCGCACAAAGATGTGGCACGAGTTACCCTATTTGGCGACTGACGATGTCATCTTCACGGTCCTCGAGTCTTGGCCGCTGGAGTGGCGCACCCCAGCTAGCTCTGTAGTGGAAGCAGAGAAGTCCACCGCACAGTGGAAGAAGGAAGAGGTGAAACTACAAATGGCTCAACTGGCGAAAAAACGTAGAAAGGAAGAAGCAGCAGCTAAGGCCCAAGCAGCGCGCGACGTTGTGAAGTTGGAAGAGGAGCAACAGAAGACAATAGAAGAAGAGAATGAAGGATAGAAGTCACCTTCGCTCAAGCCAGAGATCGACACAGAACAAGGTGGCATGGAACCACAGACAACATCCACCCAGCTGAAACGTTTGTGCCCAAGAGGGCAGGTAGGGCCGTGAAAGAAGACGAAGGTCTAAAAGACTTTGTTCAACTTGATCACCCTCACTTAGGGGGATCTCCATGATATTGGTGAGATGGTGAAGGACATAACTGCGGAGGCCCTCCAGCAGTCTAAGGAACAACACCAGATGGTATTGGGGGCTCTCCTGACACAAATACAGGAGTTGCGGGTGCGCACTCCACAGGCTAGCACTGTGTCAACCAACCTCGTAGTCAGCACTTCGGTGGCCGAGGATATGCTGCACGCCAGGATGACCAACACAATAGTGTTGCCAAATGGAACACTTGTTACAGAAAATGAGGCCGACAGGCCTATGGTCAGTGAGTTGAAAAGGATCGGGCTAAACATGGTTGCGCTCCCTCGGGAGACACTCTATACATTATAGGATGGAGTCACTGCAGAGCTTCGGGCTAGGGAGAGTCACACGATACAAGTAATGAGCGAGTAGCGCATCAACATTGAGTAGTTGAGCCTACAGCACGACAAGGTAGTGGATCAGAATAGACAGATAGTGCAAGTGGTGGATGAAACCTTCCAGATGGTCCTGGAGTTGGCCATCCCAGCAGAGGAATCGGTGGAGGTGCATGTACATAAGTTAGCAGCAGGGGTCTGTGACGTAAGAGAGGAAATGGACAGGGTTCAGCTAGAGTTGAACCTTCAAATAAAAAAGGCGCTCAAGGATTAGTTGGACACTGCTCAGCATAAGGAAGCAGTTTTGAAGGCATGCCTACAATTGTGGATTGATGAGGCATATACCATTACAGCCTCCATTGAAGCAAAGGCCATGCAGCTACAAGCAACACAGGAGAGGATTCAGGGCAGCAGTTTAGCCACAGCGGTCACTGAACAGCATGTAGAGGAAGTCTAGTAGGTAGCCGCTCAGTGCGTTGCCGAACTTGCAGTGATCCAGTCAGAGTTGGGAGGTCTTCACGCAAAGATCTCCGCACCAACAGAGTGACTCGAGGGTGAGTCACCATGTTTTTGTTGGGGGCCTATTGGGCATGGGATCCCCCAAGGGAATTTTTGGGGCTTAGAGCCCAGATTTTGGTCAATTTTGTAATTATAATGTAAAGACTCCACATTTTGTGGGTGCAGAGGGCGTAGTTTGTTAAAGAGTCATCAGTTTGCCCTTAATTTTGATAATGTAATGGCAGCTGCAGATATCTACCCATGGTCTGTTGACCATGGTATTGTATAAATAAAGTGATGCTCTAAGTAGTCAAGGCATCTAATCTAAGATCAAGAACATGAGGTATGCGAGATAGATCTGAAGTGTAAAAGTCTAGTTTTGGGTCGTAGAGTAGGAGAAGGCTCTGCAACTGAGTGCGGAGAGGCCTAGTAGTCCGCAGCTAAGTGTGCGAACCCCTGCAGCTGAGTGCGCAGGGCGAGTCGAGTCTGTAACAGTTGGAAGTATTAATAAAGAGAAGTTTCATATCATTTCTACATATTTATTTCTTGTTTTATGCATCTGTTATATTGGGTATGAATTTCACTTCTAATGCTTATATGATGCACGAATGTGTATAATTGGGTCTATTAAGTGAATGCAAGATAGAATATTTGTTTATGCAAAGTTAACTAATATCAGTAAAGAACATAAGTAATATATTCAGTCTAGGTTAGGAAATAGCACAAATCATTGCCATAGCAGCACGAAAGCATTTCAGCCCCTCGTTAGGGCTGCGTAAAAGATGATTGTGACACTTCGCAAGGGTACTGAAGGTTGGAATAGTGTGCGAAGTGACCTGCATGAAGGCAAACATAGTTGGACTAAATCGACATCACGGACATCTCAAAGGTGCGGAAACTTGGTTCCAGCATCCCCCCATACTGCTTCGGGTGAGACTTCAGTTCGCACTTCGTGGGTTGATGCTAAAAGGGCCAGTAGTGTAGGGATTCTTTTGGCTAAATGACTCTGAACCTGGGTCAGGCCCCTATAATCCAACAATCTCCTTAAGAAGATTACAAAGAAGAATGAGTGCACCGAAATCGTGGTGTTGAAGCATGCAGAACCGTTCTGGAGCTGTGTATCCCGGAAGATGTGTCGGTCAATGCCAAGGTTCGAAAGCTTGCTGCAGGTGTGCATGATGCTAGCACAGAGCTAGCTAAGGTTTAGTTTGAGATGAACATTAAGATCACAGAGCTTAGGTTGAGGACCTAGCCTTCGACTCCACCAGAGGTTAAAGAGCAGTGCAAGACCACTACCAGAGATATCGTCGCAACAGTGGATGTTGCAGTGAAGGACTGCACTGCGCTCTTCGAGCAATCACTTGAAGTAATTAGCAGTGTGTAGGAAGATCCAAACATGCAGATATTAGAGACCGAGGTGAGGGAATTGCAGCAGAGGTATGATGAGGTCAAAGTGATGGCGCACACCATCGCCCTTACATAGAGGTTGGCAAAGTTGCAGGAAGCAAAGACACTAAAGGAACAGGTGGACGTAGCACAACGCATGGAATCGGTACTGAAGGCTAGATTGGGGCCTTGTCTAGATGAAGCCTATGCACTCATGACCACCATTGAAGGAAAGTTGGTGAACCTGTAGACAACACAGCAGCAAATCATGGCAGATAGCATAGGACCAGTGACGGAGCAACTGGTGGACTAAGTTAAATAGGCGGCGACGCAGTGTGCTACCGAAGTTGCAATGGTCCAAGTAGAGCTCGGAGGTCTTCGTGACAAGATCTCTATGCCAGTATTGACTCGGGGGCGATTCACAATATTTGTGTTGGGGGCCTATTGGGAGCGGGTCCCCTAGGGTCAATTTTGGGGTTAAAAGGCCAAGTTTTGGGGCAGAAAGCCCAAGTTTTGCATAAGAAATGTAAAGTCTCCGCATTTTGTGGCCACAGAGTGCGAAGATATAAAAGAGTCAATAAGGGTTTCCTCCCTTAGTTTATGTAACTTGTGTCGGCATTAAGAGATTAAACCATCGTCCGCAACCCATGGGATTGTATAAAAAGGGAAGTCTTAGAACAGTCTAAGGCATTTTTGGGGATAGTATTTCAGTAGTGGAATCTTGTTATGCTTATGTAATGGGTCTTTGAGAGCTAAGAGCGAATATTCTTAGCATAGGAAAGAGGCTTTGCATCTGTGTGCGCAGAGGCCTAGGGTAAAAGTTCGTAGCTAAGTGCGTGGACCCCTATAGCTGTGTGCACAAGGTAGTTGGAGTCTGTAAGGAAGATTTGAACATTAATAAAGAGAATTATTCTAGAATTATCTGTGTATGAGCTATTTTACTTATGTTGTAAATTCATGGGATTATGGTATGACGAATACTCAGTTTATGTTTTAATGTTATATTGATGCGCGAATCTATATTTTTTACTTTGTTGTATGAACGCAAGTAAGAATATATGTTTACGTGAAGATAATCGTAATACATGTTAAAGTTATCCACTACTTAAGATAATCTCGGTAAATATAGCAGTGGAATAGGCGCGTAAGTGTCTGGTCTGCCTATCTAGGGTATGCAAAGGACAATCGTAGACTTTCACAGAGGTTTGAAGAGTAAATAAGAGAAGTATATCAATAAGCCCTAAAAGGCTTATAGACCGACACGAAGGAAGGCTTAGGGTACAAAACGACATCACTACCATTTCTGGGTGCGGAAACTTGGTTCCTGCATCCCCCCATACTGCTTCGGGTGAGACTTCAGTCCATGCTCCGCAGATTGATGCCGAAAGGGCCAGTAGTGTAGGGATTTTCTTGGCTAATTAACATTGGACCTGGGTCAGGGCCCATCAAGCCAACAGGAATCCAACTAAGAAAGAAATCGAGGAGTGGTTGGATAGAAAGATCCATGAATTCGCGGCGCAAGAAAACAGGAACCCACGCCTAACGAAAGAATAGTGGTTGGACAGATACTTATACACAGAAATATATTCTTTTGCATCGTCCCGATCGAACTATACGAGTGGATCACTAAATTGGCAGATAGCCAAGGAAGATGGATGCTTGACGGTCCAATAATGTGGACCCTAGAGCTAGTGCGGAGATTGGAAGATTTTGAAGATAATCTCATGCGCGCTTTCGATCACTGGATTGATCGAATCATGGGAAGATTTGTGACAGAATTCATGGTCGAAACCTCAGTCATCTACAGCGAAGCAGAGCAATGCTTCTTCAAGGGACCGCGAGGTAAATATTTAAGATCTTTGAATACTTGGATTAGAATTCTCTTGTGTGAAAAACGAGTTATGCCATTACCTTAATGTTTGGAGCTACGCAAAGTGGAAAGTTCTTCAGGGATAGAGGGAGAATGGGTCCTGAATATAGCCCATTCATTGAGCCTCCTCTAAGTGACAATGAAGGAGTAGTGTTATAGGACAAATTGACCTCCTAATCAACTCAGAGGAGAAAGAAAAAATGACTTAAAGAATGACCACAGTTGCAGGCCCAGAATCCACACTAACACTCTCTGTACACTAATAACCTACTTTATAAAGCTTATTTACAAGCATAAAGGAGCGTTAGTCAACCTGCTAACTCTTGTTGTTAGACAAGGGGGAGAGTCAGTAAACTTTAGTGATGCTCAAGTGGTTATGCCAACGAATCTGCCATAGAATATCTAGATATTATTTCCCTAAATTTATGCAAGAAAATCAAGGAAACTCCAAAAATCCAAGATATTTGAAGAAATTCTATTTCGGAAACAGAGGCAAATGGGAAAAAGCTAGTAAACGAGGCAGGTTCATGGTTTTTACCCAAATGAACTATAGGTGGAGTTGGGCAGCCCTAAATCGATTGTTATATAAGCAATGAGAGGGCGATTGCACAATGGTCAGAGCATTTAGAAGGATAGTACATGGTGCTGTTATGATTATTTCATATTCTTGAAGGAGCTAGCTGAAAGAAGGAGAGAGAGAGAGGAAGAAGGGATAAGGAAGGCTGATACAACAGGTTTGTTGTAATCACTCTTCTGAATATAGGACTGTGGTTGTGTTCCCTACTTGCAATGTCGGTGATATTGTGCATTTACTTGTTCATTCTGATACTTGTTATGTTGAGTAGATAAGCTACACATTTATACATGTTTGTTACAGATTCTTACATTAATTGTCAGAAGTATATGCTATAATTGGTTTGCTTCGTTCCTTTGCGCAGGAATCATCTTGGAGCTGGTCAGGAGGAGTTCTTCTTACCGTACAGAGATCCCCAAGCGAATCTAGAAAGAACCAAAGGTGATCCTTTCTCCATATCCTGTCAATATATGTCATATAGATGAACAAGTGTGTAACAGGTACCTTTTTCAGATAACCTTACGGTCTGTCGGAAGTCCCGGGAAGACTTTCAAGGGTAGTTTTCATCCCATGCATTTTACCCCATAGCAAGCAGCATAGGCTTCACCGCAGAGCGCTATCCAGTTGATAAGGCAAGGGTTCCCACGAATACTTAATCCATCCACACTACCTCCACCTTCACCTCCACATCATACACCTTCGCCCACACCGCCACCACCCCCGCCATCATTCAATATGTAGAATATGATGAAGTTGCCCCTTTTCAAGGGCTTGGGAAATGAGGACCCAGACCAGTCTTGGTTCATTGTGAAGTTCATGTGGATAGCACAGAATATTACAGATGACCACATGAAGAAAGTGCAGTTGGTTACTACTCTACAAGATTGCGCGTTGACATGGTACATTAAGTATTGCACTGATAACCCATTGGCATCATTAGTGGATACTCAGACTGCACTGAACAAGGAATTCGGTAGGCCTAAGTCTGAAACTCAATCAATAGTGGGATTCAAGGAAATCCCGATGAGAATCATTGAAACATCCTGGGAGTTGGATCAGAGACTCGAGTACAGAATCCGTAAAGCCAATATGAATCTCACAGATAGTCAACACCGTGATTGATTTATAGTCGCACTTCTACCTCACTTAAGGATTGCCTTGTCACAGCAAAAGATAGGGACTCGAGCAGAAGCGCTAGAAATCACTATGAGGTTACATGAGACACCTATTTAGGATGCGGCGTTGGGGGTTCAACAGATTCATGCGGAGCTGCAGAATCTCTGCTTGGAGTTTCAAAGCTCAAAAACAGAGAAAGCGGCTCAGCCAGAGGTGCGCGAAGAAGTTTGGTGCCTCAAGTGTAAAAGCCAGGGGCATGATAAGGATCACTGCCCCGTTTTCACAAATTATATGGCAAGAGGAGGGCCAATGCCCTTGAGGCAGGAAGCTCAAGTTGGACCAAGTACAGGGCCTGCGTTGTGGTGCGCTATCTGTCAAGTAGCAGGAAAACATGTAACAAACAATTGCCATTTGCTACAAACATTTGTACAGACACTGCAACAACTATTCTACAATTTTTGTAAATCAGTGGGCCATGATGAGCATAATTGTCATAGCTATGAATTGATGATGGAAATAAGGCCTGCGTATCAAATGCAAACATAAACTCTGCCTTTGGATCAAGGTGCTAGGGGAGTGCACGGAGGATATCAGGGACATGGATGAGGCCGAGGAGGAGGAGGACCTACGAGAGGTCGAGGGCAATTTATTTGCTATAAGTGCAAAGTACCATGACACTACACGTAGGAGTGTACGAGCTAGACACAACCATCATGCCGTTATTGTACTCATTTTGACGATGCGATAGAGGAATTCCATATATTGATGGCTAAGATGCAGAAGAAGAAGGTGCAGACTCAGAAACCTACCCAGAATCTATAGATGATGAGGGTTGAGCCCCGCGATGAAGATCCCAATCTGAATATTGTGCTACGAAGTGGGATGACGACAGGTGATGATAAAGGGAAACAACCTAAAGAAAGTGAGTGGGTTCGCAAGGCTCCAGAAAAGGAGGTGGGATTTGATCTAGAGTGTGCGAGGGAAACATTCATGGAAGCGAATAAAAGCTTCATTGAGGCCTCTACCTCAGGAAGTCAGGATAATTTATCTGAAGAAGTTGACCCCTCTATGCTTACCACCTTTTTGGAGGCTTGTATGAAGTTTCTGCATGACAGAAGGGTTGTGAAAGGGTTACAAGAACTCATAAATAGGTGTGCTGGTAAGGAAACTACTTCTGAAGAGCACCACGCAGTCATAAATATAAGAAAACACAAGACGAGAACATAGCATGAGATGAGGCTCACTGCGCAAATAGGAGAGTATGAAATGGACCAGGTCATTCTGGATCTGGGGTCAGATGCGAATGTTTTGCCTAAACATAGATGGGAAATAATGGAGAGAATTGCACTATAGTGGATCCCTATGGGAGATCGCATGGGGTAACAGTAGATATAGAAGGTGTGAGCGCATTGGCCGATTTTGAAGTGATAGAGATTGTTGATGACAACAATCCATACCCCGCGCTCCTTGGAATTGATTGGGCTATCAACATGAATGGGGTAATCAATATGAAGAAGTGGATGATGTCATTTGAGAGGAAAACGCTCCACGTGGTAGTACCATTGGACCCTACAGAAGGACCGTACTATACTGAACCAGTCCATGACTATGAAGAAAGAGATGATGATTTGGACCAGATCTATAAGATAACAGCGTGAGGCCAAGATTAGGTTAATCCTACCACTTATGGACGAATTTCCTAGGACCACGAAAGCTCCTGTACATCAGATTCGGATGAAGAATTGGAGCATTCACAGAATAGGTTGCACGAAGTATCTACGTTGTGTTGTAATATGATGACTAAATCGTTGTGCTACGTATCGTCCGAGGTAAGAAGTTTTCCTTATTATGATGGTTTAATTAGCGTAGAATTCTTGGATGCATTTGAAAGGGAAGTTCCTGAGAAGCATCGCTTCCAAGCACTGGATTTGGTGCTACGCGTTATGCCCTCAAGATGGTGAGGTACACATAAAGACAGTTTTGATGGGTGGCACGAGTACAGAAAAATGATGATATTGTGCTTTGGTCGCTCAAAAGTTCGGCTAACAAAGAAATATGATGGAAGGAATGATCCATGCGATCATTTAGCAAAATGGACAGTCATTTATGGAATGGAGCTGCAACCTGAGTGGGTGCATTTATTCTGTCACACTTTGGATGTAATACAAATGAATTGGTACCTGGAAACAAAGCTCTGCCATGGCACTGAAGAGTGGGAAATTTTGAGATAAGGATTCTTGATGACATTCAGCTTTGAGGATGGGTTTGAATTTATTGATGAGGCGCTACAGGAGGTTAAGGCAGCAATCTTCACAATACCATAGGATTCTTTGGACTTGATTCAACCAGATTGGAGCACCCAGTTGTGCCATGCGCTGGAGTGCTATAATGTGACTGTTGAAGATGAAGAGGAGGATCCAAGGAACATTAACATCCCAGAGGAAGAATGCAACCGCGAAGTTGAGGGACCATAGATAAAGAATCCAGATATCACAGTGCCACTGAGAAATAGACAAGTAAACATTGGCATAGAAGCGAAGTCGAAGTTTGTGAAGATGGGAGACTATTGGGATGATGCCACAGTAGATAAGGTTGCTGAGCTGCTCCAAGAATATCAAGATTTATTCCCTACCAAATTTTTGGATTTAAAAGGCAACATAGGTGATTTGGGAGTGATGAAAATAACTTTGAAACCGGACGCGAAGCCTATTAAGCAAAGGCCATATCGCCTTAATCCCAAATGCAACGAAAAGGTCCGCCTGGAGTTGGACAAGATGCTTGCAGTGGGTATTATTGAACCAGTGGAGGAATCTGACTGGGTGAGTCCAATGGTAGTCCAGGAAAAGAATAAAAAGGATGAAATAAGGATTTGCGTAGATCTCAGGAAGCTCAAAGATGCTTGTGATCATGATCCTTTTCCAACTTCGTTCACAGATGAAGTATTGGATAATGTTGGCAGGCAGGAGGCCTATTCCTTCACTGTTGGGTTCTCTAGATACCACCAAATAAAGGTCGTGCCAAAAGATAGGAGTAAGACTACCTTCACGACTGAGTGGGGATGCTTTTAGTATACGATAATTCCTTTTGACTTAAAAATGTGACAGCGATCTTCTCACGCGTAGTCATCGAGGCGTTCAAAGAGTTCATTCACAAGTTTTTGGAGGTATATTTTGACGATTGGACAGTGTTTGGACTGGTAAAGCGCCATGTATCCAGCTTATGCTTAATGTTGGATACATGTCGAAGGTATTAGATTCTTCACTAAACTCGAAGAAATTCTTATTTTGCGTCCCTTTTGGAATTTTGTTGGGTTATGTGGTATGCAGGCAAGGATTAATGGTGGACCCGGTTATAATCATGGTTATAATCAACTTGGAGGTGCCAAGGAGTGTTAAACAGTTGTGTGCAATACTGGGTCATATTAGATACTACTGGAAGTTCATTAAAATTTATGCTCATATTACCGCGCCTATGGAAAAGCTACTAAAAAAGGATGCTACATTCTGTTGGAGTGAAGAATGTCAGCGAAGTCAAGATGTATTGAAGGAGAAAATGGTCACTGCACCGATCCTAGTCTTCCCAGACTGGAAGAAGGAATTTCATGTGCATGTGGATGCACCATGTATTGCACTAGGAACAGTGCTAACACAGGTTGATGAAGGATAACTGGATCACCCTCTAGCGTTTGCAAGCAAGAAATTGTCTAAGGCTAAAAAGAATTATTCAACAACCGAGCACGAAGGGTTGGCTATGGAATACACGCTCCAGAAGTTCCAACTTTACCTACTAGGAAGACATTTTAAGATGTACACAGACCATTCTGCATTGAAATATTTAGTCAATAAGCCTGTGTTGGGGGGTGGAATATGCAGATGGTTGTTGTTGTTTCAGGAGTATGATTTCGAGGTGATTGTGAACCCAGGAAGGTTGAATGCAGGTCCAGATCATCTATCGTGCATTGAAATAAGAGAGGAGCCCACCAATTTGGAGGAGGGGTTGTCTGATGCACATCTATTCCCGGTGCGTGTAGAAGATAATCACTTTGTAAACAATATCCACTTCCTAACTACAGGAACAATGCCAGAAGGATACACGAGTCAACAGAAGAAATAATTGGTAGTGTGCGTGGCAGACTTTTTAGTTATTGGAGGGCATTTGTACAAGATGGGATCGGACAAAATATTGCGACGTTATGTGCCTGATTTTGAATGAAATAGTATCCTCGCTGAAGCTTATGGAGGAGATGCGGGAGGGCATTATGCAAGAATAGCAACAGCACAGAAGATTTTACGTGCTGGGTTGTGGTGGCTGGCGCTGCATAAGGATTCCAAAGTATATTGTAGGGCATGCAATGTATGTCAGAGAATAGGTAGGCCATCACAGAGGGATGAGCTACCTCTGAATCCACAAGTGTCATTGCAGCCATTTGAGAAGTGGGAAGTTGATTTTGTAGGGCCAATTCAGCCTCCAAGCAAGAAAACAGGTGCACGGTATATCATCACCGCGACCGAATATTTGACCCAGTGGGCGGAGGCACAAACTGTGAAAGACTATACAAGGGCAATAGCAGTGAAATTCCTATTCGAATATGTGTTGACGGGGTTTGGTTGCCCGAAGGTATTGATGAGCGATCACGAAACACATTTTCTCAATGAAACGATCAGTGCACTGACAGAGGAGTTCCATGTTTACCATCAGAAGAGTATGCCATACCATCCTCAAGCCAATGGAATGGTTGAGGCTTTTAATAAGATATTGGAGAATGCATTGACGAAGGTTTGCAATGCACAGAGGAATGATTGGGATGTACGTGTATGAGCAGTGCTATGGGCTTACAAAACTACCTGTAAGAACCTTACTGGTCAGATACCTTTTAGGTTGGTCTATGGTGTAGAAGTTCTAATGGTCATCGAATACATTGTACCTAGTCTACGTATAGCGGCTTTCACAAGATTGGCAAACCGTGGAGATTTAGAAGAGAGGCTCACACAATTGACAGAGCTCGAGGAAGATAGGTTTTTGGTTGGATTCCATCAACAGGTTCAGAAGGAACGTGAAAAATCTTGGCACGATCGGCACATCAAACTATGCACCTTCAAGGTAAATGACTTAGTTTTATTTTATGACAGTAAGTTTGATAAGTTTCCAGGAAAATTTCAGATGCACTGGCTGGGGCCATATGTTATCAAAGAAATAACAAATGGTGGAGAAGTTCATCTCGTGAAGTTGAATGGAGATCCATTTCCGGGAAGGGTAAATGGAAGCCGATTGAAGCCATACACCAGGGATCTGGCCCAATGACTACATGATGGTAACACAGTCTTAGCGCTCCAGGCAACTGCAAGGAGGCACAGGACTATAAACTACACTTCTCGGTTTGTAGAGCTACGTGACGAGGGGTCTGCGTGAAAAAAAATGGTGTCATAGTACCAGAAGAAGCGCAAAGGGAGTTGCGCTATAGGGGGAGAGACCACGCAACTTAACCAGAAAGTAATTGTTACAATCATTGTTCATGATTGGACTGCCAGGAGACTTTAAGAGGAGCAGAGGGGCGGCATTTAAGGCTGAATTTAAGAGTGAAATCTTTGGAAATTTTCTGCCAATATAGCGTTTATGGATGAATTTTGGGGGGAACGGTCAAATTTGAATTCGAATTCGCCTATAAATTACGCTTGGCTGTCCAGCAGAAAATGCTTTTCACTCTTATAATTTTTGTGTTGAGCTACCGATTGTATATGAATCCTCAACTTTATGCTGATTTGGTCACTATTTTTGTATTCGAGAAGCTATCGAGGATACCCAGCGCTTCATTCTCAGCACGATGTCTAGGCCAGGAGAGATTGCTAGCACTAGAGGCACTATTGCCTCTGAGGGAGATGCCCCATAGCTGATGAGTATGGAGGTTCCAGCTGCAGTACCTACGAAGCCAAGGTCACCTAGGCCGAAGCCTACGCTGGTTAGAGAGGTCCCCAAGCCGAAGAAAGATAAGAAAAATAATTTGGTGCTAGTGCGCGAGTCACCGAGGAAGCATGCTGCTACACAAGCCCAGAGGAAAGAAAATCCGAGCGCGAAATAAAAGGGGAAAGTGGTGGATTTGGAGGCTAAGGAGGGTGTGGAAGGTATAGACACTGAGGGGGTGGATCCTATCTCTAAGTTTTTGGAGTATATCCCTCCGCGCAAGGGAAAAGTGAAGGTCCCTAAGGACCCATATGTAGTACAATTCCTCCTCAACACACCCCTGTTATCGGAGAACCTAACCTTTGAAGGTTCTCGCTTGGCATGGATCCCGCATTTGAAGCTAGAAGATTGGGACTTGGCGGACCACGAGCAGTTCCCCCACCTTCCTACAGACACCTACATGAAGAGAGTCACCGCGTTGGAGCCTGTGGAGTGGATTCAAAGAGTGAACCAGTTAGGGTCGTTGAACATGTTGTGGATGCCCCACTACCACCACTCCAACATAAACCTAATTGACATTAAGCAGTTGTTGTGCCTTGTGCATGACAGGTGTTTGTAGCTAAACGCGATGATCCCCATCACCGATATGTTGATCCATCAGATAACGCTATTGCCACATTCAAGGTTAAATTCGGCCAAGGATTTTGGCGGAAATATGAGCGAGCGTGACCTCGTGGAGAAAATGAAGGACAATTTCAAGCTTGTCAAGAAGCCACGCGAGTATTCTATTACCTCGATCACTGACCCCGCAGTAAAGGTTGCCACGTAGATTTTGTCTGGCAAGGTTATGAGAAAGTACCACACAGACAAGGTACCTGCACCAGTGGTTTCTTTGGCAACACAGTGCGCGAAGGGCATACAGTTAAATTGGGCGCACTACTTGTGTAGTGAGTTCCTCGTGAATTTTAGAGAAGCGTAGGACAAGTAACACATTCAACTATTCGTGGTTGTTGTTCTTGATTTTACTGGTTGCCTGGGATTTGTTGGAAGATAGCCAATTTCCTCCCATAGAGAAAGATTTGCTGGAGGCTGCAAAATTTGCATCTCTGTGGGCCACAAAAGATATTTTGCAGGTCATAGAGACCAAAGTCTTCTGGGTGTTGATGGAGGCAAGCACTCGCATGGCCATCAACCAGAAGCTGCAGTTATCACCAACCATGTTTGAACAACTTTTAGGGTACGTGGAGTTCAAAGCTGACTTCCACTGTGCATACATCCGAGCGCAAAAGGATTCAAAGCAAAAGTGGTTCAACATACCCTACCTTGCTACAGATGACGCTATTGAGGAGGTCATCAAGCGCTGGCCAACAAATTGGCATTCTCCTTCTGATCTGGCCGCAGACACCAGTAAGTCTGCAGAGAAGAAGAAGAAGGACGCGGCCAAATAGAAGGTTCAACAATTGGCTGAGAAACAAAAAAAAGAGGTCAAGGAGAAGGCCAAGGTAGAAGCAGAGCACATCGCGAAGAATTAGGAAAAGCACAGCTTAGAGCAGAGTGATAAGTCTCCTTCGCCCCAAATGGAGGAGAAAGAACAGTCAGAGTAGGGTGGCGGTGGCCAGGAGGAGCAGGAAAGCACTCCCTTCTGGATCAAAATATATAGAGAAAAAGAAAAGGAAGGACCACAGAAGAAGTCAAAGGCGACAAAGACGTTGTTGGATCCTATCACTTTAATAAATGGCGACCTGAATGAGATAGGTGATAAGGTGCGGGATACCACCACAGAACTGTTACAACAGTTTGAGCAGTAGCAAAAGCAGGCACTAAGCACCATCCAGAAGGATCTTTGCGAGCTGCAGATCTAGGCCAATAGGATTCATGTAGGCGTAGGGCAAAGAAGTGCTTCACCAACAAGTTTGGCACTGGGGACAACTCAAGTAACCAAGATGGTCCGGTCACTGGATCTCTAGGTAGTCCGCTGCTAGATGGATCGTTGAGCTCAGAGGCGGCTACTAACAAGGCTATTTTCAACTCTCTGAAGAACATCGGCCTCAACCTGGCCACACTCCCCAGCGAGTTTCTTCACATGCTACAAGCCGGTGTGATAACAGAGGTTAAAGCTCGGGATGAGTGCGCATTAAGCCTTATAAGCGAGTATAGAGTAAACAATGAACAGATGTTCATTGTGAAATCAGAGGTGTTGGAGGCATAGAAGAAAGTCCAGGCACAGAATGACCAGCTTGCAGTCGTGGTGGCAGAAACCTGCAGAACGGTGCCCGAACTGCATATATCGGAGGAAGCACCATTGGAGGCAAAGATCATAAATCTGGTTGTAGGCGTGCGCGATGCCAAGATAGAAATGGCTCGAGTTTAGTTTGAGCTGAACTTGAAAATCATAGAATTAAATTTGAAGTCACAGCCTTCAACTCCACCAGAGGTCAGAGAACAGCGCGAAGCCGCTGTGAAGGATGGAGTTGCGATAGTGGATGCCGCAATGGTAGACTACACTATGCTTTTTGAGAAAGCAATGGAGGTAGTCACGACTCTGCAGGAAGATCCCACCCTGCAATCCTTGAAAACATAAGCTTGTGAACTGCAACAATAGTATGATGGAGTCAAAGCAAAGGTGTGCACTATTGCTACCACACAACACCTTGTTAAGCTATAGGAGGCAAGGCAGCTGCATCTACAGGTGGAAGCAACGTAGAAGAAAGAGGTGGTCCTCAAGGCCAAATTGGGGCCTTGGCTGGATGAGGCCTACATTATCTCTACCAACATTCAGGAGAATTTGGCGAGCCTACAGATCACGCAGCAGAAAATCAAGGAAGACAATGCAGGATGGGAAATAGAGCAGCCGGTGGAGCAGATCAAACAGGCAGCCACACAGAGCGCGACTGAAGTGGCAGTGGAAAAAGTAGAGTTGGGAGGTCTTCGCAGTAAGATCTCGCTTCAGTAGAGTGACTCGAGGGCGAGTCACGATCTTTGTGTTGGGGGCCTGTTGGGATGGGGTTCCCTAGGGTCAATTTTGGGGCAAAATCCCAAGTTTTGTTGTATAAAATGTAAAGTCTCCGCAAGTTGTGATCATGGAGTGCGTAGATACTTAAAGTTTCATAAAGTGTTTTACCCTTCTTTTGTGTAAGTTGAGTCGGCTTTTGAAGATCTACCCATGGTTCGCGGACCATGGGATTGTATAAATAGGTGTGTCTTAGTATGTCTAAGAAAGGTAATGACTGATGATGAAGATGAATGTAATGGGTCAGTAAAAGTAAGAGCGAAGAAGTCTTAGAGTAAAGGGAAGGCTCTGCAGCTGTGTGCGCAGAGGCCTAGAGTAGAGTCTGCAGCCATGTGCGCGAACCCCTGCAACTGAGTGCACAGGGAAGTCTTGAGTCTGTAAGATTGAACTGATTGTCAGTAAAGAAGATTGTTGCATAAATACTTGTGTTATCTCTTTGCTTCTGTTATATGAATGCACCTTATGTTATAATGGGTTTATGAAATAATGATGTATTGATGCATGACTTTATATGATTCATATTAATACATGAACACAATTACTGTTAACTTTTTGTGCAAAGAATATCTTGTTGTGTGTTGAAGTTATTGAACACTTAGCTGATCGGAGTAATTACTAGGTTATAAGTCATCTTTGATGCGTGTAAGTATTCAATCCACTTGTTCAGGGTCCGCGAAGGACAATCGTAACCATTCACGGAGGTATAGAAACTGATTAAAGGGGGTTACATCAATAAGGCTTTAACGCTTATCGATCTATGCAAAGGCAGATTTAGGGCATAAAACGACATCACACTCACCTCTGGGTGCGGAAAATTGGTTCCAGCATCCCCCCATACTGCTTCGGGTGAGACTTCAGCCCGCGCTCCGCGGATTGATGCCGAAAGGGCCAGTAGTTTAGGTATTTGATTGGAAAAACTAACTTTGAACCTTGGTCAGGACCCTCTAAGCTAACAACTACTATTCAAATTGATATTCCTGAAGAACCCAAGATTGAAAAGGAAAACCCTCAGCCCAAATCTGATAAAGATTTTGGGGATAATTCTATTTTCGACCAAACTGATGATGTTGCTATTAGGTCTAAGGATGACTATCAACTTGAAAAGGATCCCCGTGAGCGTTTGAAAAACCGGTTCTAGATGGAGAAATGTAATGCTATTGTTCCATATATTAAGCACAAAATCCATGAACTACAATTGGAAAACCAAATGATGAAATTACAAAACCAATCTATGGTTGAGCAACATAAAAAGAAGGTCATTGAATTGAAAAAAGAGCTTCAGCCAACAGAAAAGAAAGTGATATTTAAAACTTTTGGAATTAATGTCATAATAACCTCAAAGTTACAAAGTCTATTTGGTGCCAAGTAATGGATGTTTAGTTTATTTTCTTCAAGTTATGATATATTTTTGAAGTATGAATAACTTCTAATTTGTTTTATTAATTTTATTAATAGCTATAGAATCGAAGATTTTGTAGCCACTAATTTTAAAAAGGATGTCAAGCCTTTAATTTAATATGTTTCGTGTTTTTCTATAGGTGTCTTCTATTATAATCAGTTGCTATTACTTGTTTATTTCAAAGAAAACTTTGATATGACCTATATGGTCGAACCTATTGGATAAATTATGTTTCCTAGTTTTGGGGAACCATATCTTTATTTTAGACATCTGTGACTTCTTGTATATAATACTTCTATCTAGTATAAATAGAGTATAGAGAACTAATTGCGGAGAGGGGTGGATTGAAAGAATGATATTGATGAACATATGGAAATGAAATCTCGTGTTTGAACCACTTTTATAAGTTTTTGGATTGAATGATTTTAATGCAAAATGCAATGAACCCCAGTTAACACATCTAACTCTTTTTAACTAATTAAAGTGAGTAAATTTACTTCCTATTGATCCCTTCTATCTATATAATCACACTTTGACATTAAGTGTTATATTTTTTTTTTTTCCTTTTGTTATTTTACAATGATCAGTATGCAAAATACCTACATCACTTACTTGTCATTTAAGGACAAAGATTTTTCTTTTAATACCTTGCATTGCTTTCTAATAATAACATCACCTTCCCATATACATGTTCAAGTTCAAAATTTACTAATTTATCCATTGCATACATTTAACCTAACTCACTAGTGAGTCCCTCTTCCATGTAAAGTTAGTTTTCCATGTAAAGTTGGTTTAAATATAATTCTTAGCTTACCAAATTATTATTATACTTATATACTTTATCCATACCTTTAATATTATATGGAATTACTATGATTTATGTTTAATCTTATCTTCCATATGGTAGAATAATAAAAGTTTGGATATATTTACCCCCATACACCCTTGGTTCACATATGAGAGTTAGACTTATGTTTCTACAACCGCCCATTATTTTAACAACACGTATTGTGCTTATCATATCTTGATTTACCTCTATCTTCTAAAATATATAAATAACCTACCATTATGTATCCGATTTCTTTATCTTATGACAAGGGTTATGATGGGACGCATATCTTGATTTACGTCTATCTTCTCAAATGTATACATAACCTACCATTATGTATCCAATTTCTTTATCTTATGACATGGGTTATGATGGGGCACTGTTATAATCTTATGACTAGTGTATGTCATCACATATTAACATATGCTAACCTTATCAAAGACACATTATACATCTGCATTTTTCAAAGTTTTGATAATATATGATACAAATCCTTGTTTCTGGGCTCCATGTTGTACATTTCCTTCGTGAACTTTCTGGACTATTCATGAATCTACAACATATGTGTTTAATTACACGTGTTTCTTTATTATGATGACACAAAGACAACCTCAAACCATACGATGAAAATGAATCTTGACAGATCCATGGCTTACATTGACTAAGGTTATGTTGACGTGGGTTTTGGATCATTTGTCAACAAAGGGGATGTAGCCCAAACCCAGGCTCTTTAAATAGCCCAAATCATTGGAGTAGCCACTTCCTATGGGTTTAAGGGCTCTGTTGGTCTTTGAATCTTTTCCTCTTGCAATGAAAAGAGCCTAGCGAATCCTATAATTATCTAATGTTATATATACATGAAACTACTATTTTATGTTAATATACTTAATCTACAAGTTAAAAAATTAATATAATATAATATGATAATAAAGTTAGTAATTAGATATTAATATACCATGCTACAATACAATGTATGGTACAAAAATTGTATAAGAAATATGATACAAAGAAAAGGCACTAGAAACTAATGCAATTAGTAGTAATAAAAAGATGAATCATATTCTATTTGTATTATATAGCATATTTCAAATGCAAACTAAATCACTAATTTTAAAATACAAATATAATTTAAAATCTAATTAATGTGATATTTTGTAAAAGACAAATCACAAATCATTTCAGTAGTCTAATCCTTTAAACAAACACAGAATAGTGTAGACTTGTCTTCATATTTCACATCAAAAATCAAATGCAATATAGGTATATATATATAATTACCTAATACTAACTCAACCGAGGCAAAATCAAATCACTATAACAATTCCTATGAATAAATCTTTTAGCACTTAAACCAAGTGGTGAAAGACTATAATAACATAAAAATTGTTGCAGTATAAGTATTAGTTCAATTCATTTGTACATAACATACTCAACTGATCTAAATCCCCTGAAATAGTTCAAAAGAAACCCATACTCAACTAATCTAGATCCCCTCAAATAGTTCAAAAGAAACCCAGGCCTAAGTAATAATCACAGATGGACACTATCCTTTAAGCAATAGGTCTTGAGAGGTTAATACAATAAAAAAATTATATATAAAAAGAACCAATACAACAAGGAAGGATACAGTTAAGTCATTGTATATTCACATATCAAGATCATGGAACTAACCGTGTTGTTTCTTCAAAAGCTTCCAAAACAAGGCTATAAAAAATTCAAAAAGACATTAATGACAACAATTATGGAAATTAAAATATCATATGTATCAAATACTACAATATAACAGTTTCCACCATCACCAAGAGTTTTTCATAATTGTTCCTCCTCTAACGTAATTAATTTAATAAAAAATTGTTTCGATACACCCACCTTCCATTAACGTAATAGCAGGGGCTTCTGTCACAAGCTTGCTCTTTCTCTGTGTCTGAAAATTCTTTCTGATAGCCAACTCCTGGTGAACCAGTGGTGAACCTACTCAGATCTTTCTCGCACTAGCAACCTTCACAACGGCTTCCTCGCCTTACACGGTCTTGGCGTCCCTTCGATCCTTTGGCGAACTTCCTGCGAACTTCGGACGAAAGCTCAGAGAGAACTACTATCACAGCGGATTCTTTGTAAAATGCACAGAGGCACTCAGATATGAAACAGTATACTCATTTTATTTCAGAATGGGAATTCTTACAGAATGCTCACAGAGCTTTTACAGAGATTGATTCTTTTTAGGGACAGACTAGTCTTGCTTTTTCTGGACTTTTCACAGCTTAATCATAAGCAAGTTACTACCAGAGGCTTCTGGCAAGATCTAGGCTCTATCTCAGAATCAGATTTTACACACCAGACTTGACTCTTCTAATGATTCGGCCACTTTAGGTTCTTACCAGTGCCGAGCACACTGATACGCAGGCTTCTCGAATCAACTAAGGACTTTGAGTAATTACTCGTGATGCAAGCAGATCGGATTGAATATCCGCAGATGCAGAGCAGGAGAATACTCGACTCCAAACACACTCAAGACTAAGACTCGATAACTCTAAGACCCGATGCCCTCAAATGAGCCTTACCCTTCTTTATATAGCCATAGAAGGGGGAACAAACATTAATGTTCTACAGACAAAAAGGACCCCAAAATGATTTGATTTTATCAAAGCAACATCCGCACAAATATTCGGGCCAGGCCGAATAATTGCTTTCGGGTAATGCCTGTGATAAGTCTGAAAAGTAGATCCTTGTACCAAAATTAGATCTATGACAATCTACACAGTGGATACTTTTGTACCAAAAGCCCACGAGAAAAGATTTGAGAAAGAATATTTACACTGTGGAGGCTTTTGAACAGCAAAGCCCACGGGAAAACTGGTCACAATTAAGCCCTTGTGACTGGTACTTATTCAAAATAAAGTAAAATCAGGGAATCTTTCCCTTTTGTAAAGCAGGTCATCACATGCCTTGGTATATATTCGCTGGACTATCATTGGCTTTCCCAGTATGATTTGATGTTGCACTTTGGTTAGCACGCACCATTCTAAATGATCTACCATATATTCATGGAGAGCATAATTAGTCATGTGGAATGGGTCCCATTCTTTAACTGTCATTTCTTTGACTGTATTGTAGATGCGATGATGGCAATCTCCAATATTATAATCAAAACACTTCTGACAGTGTTTTTTTTTAAATCCTTCATGGTACACAGGATCCATAGCTGTTCTGTTGACGCCGTAATCTGTCCACCAGTTTCTGAACCATTCACATTGTCTATTATTCTGTGAGGCTGCCATTGTGCTGAATTTTAGCTTGGTATAGTGGGTATCTGTCTTATCGTCTACATTCATAAAGTCCCACCATAACTTCTTATAATCCTGGAAATTGTAGACTGTGTCTGGGAATATTATCTTTGGGTCATTCCTTGGCCACCTTGCTCCTTGTTGGATGTAGGAGAGATTTTCCCATAAATCTCTTGTACGGTAAATACAAAAGTATGCCCCATAGATTTTGGTATTGCTGTTACCTTGGTGACCAATCCGTCCAATGTCATGAAAATTTGACTCTAATGCCTCTCTTGCTGTCCTTGCATCAGCCTTTGCTTTAGTATATATCATGTCATGGATCCATTTTCTCCCTTTTGGATATATTTTTCTTTCTGGCACATAATGTTGAAGGTCTGCATGTGGCTGGAGATCTGCATCAAGGACCTTGGTATTCCGTAGTTGCCATGTAGGCTTCCAGCTGTTTTTGTATGTTTCCCAGTCTTGGTTATCTGGGATAGTCCGTAGAACTTCACATTTCTGACTTGGATCCCATTCAGTGACAATCATCATAACTTGTGTAATATCTTTTTCAAGATATTCCCGGCTGAGAAAATCAGGGAGGCAATTTTGTTCTCCTTTAATATGCTCAACAGAAAAATCAAAATTTGCAAATAATGCTTGCCATCTGGCAAACTTTGCTTCTTCTGGTTTCTTGATATCTTTAGACAAGACTTTCTTCAAGGCTGAGGCATCTGTTCTGAGAAGAAATGATTTGTTAATAAGATAAACTGCAAATTTGCTAATACAATTCCAAGCAGCTTTTACCTCTCTTTCAATAACGGAATATTTTCGTTCAGTTGGGTTCCAGACCCCTGAGGCAAACTGAACTACTTGTTCTTCTTCACCAATCCTTTGTTTCAGAATTCCACCCCAACCTATGTCACTGGCATCAGATTCTACAATTTTGAAAGCTTCATCATCTGCAATATATAAAATGGGCAATGATTTTACCTTTGCCTTAATTTCCTGTACTGCCCTGGTGTGTTTCTCTGTCCATGGAGGAGGATTTGTACCAGTTCTTGGGTTGAGCAATTTTCTATCACTGGCACAGTCTTGGTAGAAACTGCTTACATAGTTTAAGCATCCAAGAAACCTCTGCAGCTGTGTCTTATCTTTTAAGACATCTGGAAACTTATCTGCGAACTCTATTGCATGTTGCTGTAGAGATATCTGTCCATTAGCAATCTGATGTCCCAGAAACTTGACTGAGGTCTGAAACAATTCCATCTTCTTCTTGCTAAGCACAAGACCATTTCTTCGGACTAAATTCATAAAAATATTTACATGTTTAAAATGGTCAGCAAGATTTTTAGAAAAAATTAAAACATCATCTATATATACAATCATCCAATCAAAATATGGTTTGAAGATGTCATCCATAACTTTCTGGAATTTAGATGGAGCATTTTTAAGTCCGAAGGGCATGACATTCCACTCATAATGTCCGGCAGGGACACTGAAAGCAGTTTTGAATTTATCTTCTTCATAAATAGCAACTTGCCAAAATCCAGCTTTTAAATCAAACTTGGAGAATATCTTCGCTCCTGCAATTCTTCTGATTAAGTCTCCTTTATGTGGAATTGGATATGTATCATCTGCTAAGACTGAGTTTAGAGGTTTATAATTTATGACAAGCCTGGGAATTCCTCTAATCTGTTCTGCTCTCTTATTCACATAGAACCCATAACAGTTCCAGGGACTGGTGGATTCTCTTATTAAACCTCTGTTAAGCAATTGCTGAATCTCCTGTTGACACAATATTCTATATTCTTTGCTCATAGGTATTGCTCTGCTTTTGCAGGGCTTACCTTTGTATCCTTCTTTGTATGGCAGTCTGATTGTATGTTGCTTTCTATGCCAGAAAGCATTTGGTTCTTCTGAACAACATTTCTTTGCCAATTTCTCTTTGAGTTCTAGAATTCTACTCTTGACTTGTGGCTGTTTTAGCTGATCTTCAATTCTCAGCTGACTCTTCAGATCTTTAAGATCAGTTAACAGAGATTCTGCTTTGTCCAACTTTTGCATGGCTTGGACCATTGTGGAGACCCGAGGAGTAGAAACATATGGGAGCTCAATTCTTTTTCTTGTACTTCTGGATGTGGGTACGGAGATGAAATAACCAGATTTATTTCCTTTTATTCTTGTAGAACCATGAGGTTCTACTGCAGCTAAAAAGACATTACCTAATATGCAATCAACAGGTATGTCTGCAATAGCAAATTTCATGTACACACAATGAGTGTCAAAGCATAAAGCGGCTCTGGGGATCTCATATTTGAGCTTTTTGTTTCCTAGTCCAACTACTTCCCTTTCTGCAGAAACCCAAAATTTTGCTGGGATGTTTTTGATATTCAGAATGTTAATATCAGCACCAGAATCCAGTAAGACAGATACCCACTATACCAAGCTAAAATTCAGCACAATGGCAGCCTCACAGAATAATAGACAATGTGAATGGTTCAGAAACTGGTGGACAGATTACGGCGTCAACAGAATAGCTATGGATCCTGTGTACCATGAAGGATTTCAAAAAAGACACTGTCAGAAGTGTTTTGATTATAATATTGGAGATTGCCATCATCGCATCTACAATACAGTCAAAGAAATGACAGTTAAAGAATGGGACCCATTCCACATGACTAATTATGCTCTCCATGAATATATGGTAGAATGGTGCGTGCTAACCAAAGTGCAACATCAAATCATACTGGGAAAGCCAATGATAGTCCGGCGAATATATACCAAGGCATGTGATGACCTGCTTTACAAAAGGGAAAGATTCCCTGATTTTACTTTATTTTGAATAAGTACCAGTCACAAGGGCTTAATTGTGACCAGTTTTCCCGTGGGCTTTGCTGTTCAAAAGCCTCCACAGTGTAAATATTCTTTCTCAAATCTTTTCTCGTGGGCTTTTGGTACAAAAGTATCCACTGTGTAGATTGTCATAGATCTAATTTTGGTACAAGGATCTACTTTTCAGACTTATCACAGGCATTACCCGAAAGCAATTATTCGGCCTGGCCCGAATATTTGTGCGGATGTTGCTTTGATAAAATCAAATCATTTTGGGGTCCTTTTTGTCTGTAGAACATTAATGTTTGTTCCCCCTTCTATGGCTATATAAAGAAGGGTAAGGCTCATTTGAGGGCATCGGGTCTTAGAGTTATCGAGTCTTAGTCTTGAGTGTGTTTGGAGTCGAGTATTCTCCTGCTCTGCATCTGCGGATATTCAATCCGATCTGCTTGCATCACGAGTAATTACTCAAAGTCCTTAGTTGATTCGAGAAGCCTGCGTATCAGTGTGCTCGGCACTGGTAAGAACCTAAAGTGGCCGAATCATTAGAAGAGTCAAGTCTGGTGTGTAAAATCTGATTCTGAGATAGAGCCTAGATCTTGCCAGAAGCCTCTGGTAGTAACTTGCTTATGATTAAGCTGTGAAAAGTCCAGAAAAAACAAGACTAGTCTGTCCCTAGAAAGAATCAATCTCTATAAAAGCTCTGTGAGCATTCTGTAAGAATTCCCATTCTGAAATAAAATGAGTATACTGTTTCATATCTGAGTACCTCTGTGCATTTTACAAAGAATCCGCTGTGATAGTAGTTCTCTCTGAGCTTTCGTCCGAAGTTCGCAGGAAGTTCGCCAAAGGATCGAAGGGATGCCAAGACCGTGTAAGGCGAGGAAGCCGTTGTGAAGGTCGCTAGTGCGAGAAAGATCTGAGTAGGTTCACCACTGGTTCACCAGGAGTTGGCTATCAGAAAGAATTTTCAGACACATAGAAAGAGCAAGCTTGTGACAGAAGCCCCTGCTAGAAATTGGTATCAGAGCCAGTAACTTCTGGTTCAAGAGGTTGGTACTCCAAATTACTTTTTATTTCAAAGAATGGATTCATTCAGAAAGTCTGTCTCATTCAGAGAGCTTGAAGAAGAGTCTCTTCCAGAAAACAATGTGCTTAAGGAAATGTTTGAAACTAGTTCAAGCAGAACTTTAAATTCTGTAGACAAGGTTTATGAAGAAAGTCAGCCTTCTGCTAGATGGGCCCTCCCAGATATTACACCCTCAGAAGTCTATAGTGACCTATCTCCATTTCATTTAATTGCTGCCTCTAGAATTAGCATCAAAGAGTCAGTCAGTCAAGTTGAAGAAAATTCAGATAGTATACAGACTATCCAATTACTCGATCCCATATCTCTACAAGCAGAGGCAAAAAAGCTGAAAACAAATTATGTTCATCTTGGTTGTATTAGAGTCGGTATTAATCCACGTAACCTAATAAATTGTCACATTTTTCCTTTGACTTGCGGTTTGTGTCATCGGTTCATTCAATCACAAAGTTCAATTAATGCTGGGATATTATATTTTGGTGATTCCTATTTCCAATTTTATAGAAAAGTTATTGCACTTTAATATGGGGTTATTTATGACGCATGTCAAGCGCAATAATTTTTCTATAGAGTTGGAAATAAGAATCGCCATCATATTTTGGTGAGATTAGATGTGTTTATTAATTCTTGTGATTGTTTTTATTTTCCATTTACCTCTTTCTTCATATTTTTATGTTTATAATACCATGACTACGTAGAAAAGATTTGTTTATATTTCATTTTTGAGATTTTGTAATATATATACAAACAATAATTACGTTTATAAAGGATGGTATGGATATGATACTAATATATAAAGTTATAATATTATGGTTTTGGAATAATGTTTTACCTTTATATATAATTCATAATATGTATAACATGTAATATTAAATATTTAAATGTAAGTTAGGATTGTGTGTGTGTGTGTGTGTGTGTGTGGACATAGATTATGAAAATTTCACATGGAACTATGTGAAACTAATAAGGTTATCTTTCTACAAGTATCAAGCAAAAGAAAGTTTATAAGGATTAAATCAAAAGGGAGGAGATCAAATCAAATCATTAAAATCATTTTCAATTAAAGCTCACAAGGATTAAACCAAAAGGAAGGAGATCAAATCAAATCATTAAAATTGTTTTCAATTAGGATGTCAAAAGCAAGTTTTATGTGGCCGAAAGGTGGAGAGAACAGGGCACTTGAAATCAATGTGCAAAATAACCCAAGATCAAGACAAGATCAAACTCTAAAGGACCAAGAAAGGTAAAAGGTAGATCAAACCCTAAAGGACCAAGAAACGTAAAAGTAGATAAAGAGAGTATGAAAAACCATCGACCAATCGAGTGCAGCTTAGAGAGAGATTTTCAATGGGGCCACTTCATTTTGGTTAAAAATGTAGGGGATTTGTTTGCATGCCAACAAGTTATTTCGCAGTTTCAATAACTACCCCTTTGTCGTCAATCTCATGAATTCATTCACTTCTTTCTATGGCCTTTGGATAGAGCTCTGCAAGTTCTTAGACCGAATTTATCTCCATGTTTTGACATTCAACTTCTTTTGTGTGCCAAGGTTTCTTTTAAAGGTAATTCTTTGTTTATGCAGGGTTCCTGATTGATCTTAGGCAATAACATCACTTATTAGTCATGTATTTCCCTTCTCTGTAACAGACTTAATGATTGTGTTTTCGTTTTGTTTCCAGGGAATATCTTAGCTTGGTGTTTTTGTTATTGGCTACGAAGTTCCTCTAAAACCCTTCACTATTTGGCATTTTAGAGTATATCAGTAATTGATTCTGGTTGTGCTCTTACGACTTCCATTTTTTCTCAAGTAACATATCAACCTTATTCTTTTTCTTTTTTTGTAAAATTTCTCCTTTCATTTTCATATATACTTTAGCTGCTTTTAAGCTACAATCTTCTGCTCTAGGGTTGCATATGTTTTTTGGTCTTTTTGTGCTACAAAATTGTAAAGTTTTCTTCTACAACTCAATTTATTTGTTTATGTTTCTAATACTTGGAAAAAACTTCTTATTTTTAACACAAGTTATATGTATAGCCTGCTTCTTCTGTTTATATGTAGATTTGTTGCATTTCAAGCTAATTGAAGTCATGGTTGGTTTTCCTTAACTGAAAACCATAACCTCTGTGAACTATTAGTGGAGTCACAAATGGGTTTTCATAAACCCTACTAACATGATATGTATGTTGATTTTACAAATCTGATTGTACCTTCTTTTGCATAGTAACAACATTGTGTTTAACTAAGTTTTATAGACCTTAGGGTTTTAGTCCCTACACGGGTTTTCTTTTCGTAAGAGAATATGAACAATTATTTATAGAATACATTCATTCTTCTTTCTGTAACTTCATCATACAATAATCTTACAGGGTCTTAGGCCTGGTGTATTTTTAATCTATCCCTCAAGTAGTTTCTGATTTTTCTTTTTCAAAATTGTCAAAATAAATTATAACATTTAGTAAAGTATCGTTATTTTTTTCAGATGAAAAAAGAAAATATATTCATCATGTGTAAATTACATATTCTTCATAGCCTTGTATCTCAAATAGTAGCCGTATAGAGATATATATCCAAGAAAATCTGCAATCATGCATCAAAAAATATCCCTATAACTAGGTCAGGAGACAAAATCTATTCTATGTTAATTCTGATTAGTAAGATGTAACTTAATAATTCAATATAGCATGTCTAGCAGATGTTAGGCAATATGAATCACATATGTATCCTTTCACAACTTGTAGAACAAAAAGAAATACAGAGAAGATCATTCTGCTCTCAAAAAAGAGAGAGTATATCCGGTTTAGTATTTATCATGGTAAAGGCAGTATCTCGACCTCCAACCAAGTCTCGTCCATCTTAATCTCATTGTGGAGTCCATCCAGATTTTCCATGATGCCTTTTTTGGAGAAATTGTTCGCCTCTATATTGAAATCCCTGCTGATATGTTCTATGGAGGAGTGTTGGAGTGGGCTCCAGAGTGTAATGATCTGATGTAGCCAGCCTTGTAGGGAGGATTTTTTGATGATAGCCTCACCTCTGACATAGTCTATGATGAGCTTTGAGTCACCATAGATGTGAATAGAAAGAATATCTAGATAATGTATGAACCAGAGGAGTGCCCATAACACCATGGCCTCAGCGTTAGTGTTTGTGCCAATACCTGCCCCCCAATGTACATGATATGTCAACACTGGCGAGTATAGGATTATGAATCCTCATCCACAAATGTTGCGTTGTGATGCTCCATCAAAAAACCCCGCAGGGTAGGTTATCTTCGGGCCAGATTTGGATTTTGTGGAAAATTTAGTGGATGTGCCTGCGTTTACTTCAACCGAGGTTATTCTTCTAATTATTTTTATCATCACAGCCCAGCTTTCTTGGAAAATAGAGCATATGAAGTGCCTTTTTCTATGTTGTTTACTCCACCATTCGAGACAGTTAGAGAGAACAGTGGGAGTTGTACTCCAAATGAGACATCCAGGATATTCCAGGTTTTTGAAACCTCAGGGCAGTTGATGAACAAATTCCAATTCCTCTTCTACATTTCTACATAAGACACAAAACCTCAGTCTGGACCAGCTTCTTTTTTGTAGGTTTGCCCATGTCAAGTTTTTGTTCCTCCAAACTAGCCAGAGAAAAAGAGATTTTTTAGTAGGTATGTGGGAACTCCATAATTTTGAAAACCGACATACCTCCAATTGATTGGCTTCTAAACAGCATAGTCTTTCAAAAAATTGCAAGGTTTAATACTTTCTTCCACATAAACATTCTACAGTTTCTCCTTCTTCCTCTTTCATTTATTTTATTATTTTGGTTAATAATTATTCGACACAATTTTCATTTTCTGGCATTCATGCAAGTAATACTTCCATAATTTTATTGAATATTTTTCCTTCAACGTTTTCTAATTGGACACTTCAACAATTGCTTCCTCTCCCAAGTCGGATGTTTGTGTACCCTTTGGTTTCTTATCTACTTGAGCGTGACTCCTATATTCGAGAGCAAGAAGCCTATATATATATTCGAAGACTACTTACTATCGGGAAGTTTGTATTCCAAAGGCTAAAGCATTCATGTATTTAATTATTGGGAAGCTTTATCCTAGACTTTGATTTTTTGTAATTGTTTGTTACAATTACTATGATCATTTTTTACCATACCTGCAATTCTAGTAACGAAATATTTACTATGACATGGTAATAAATATATATGTATTTCGAACAGTTTTATTAGATTGTTGTCTGATAATGTATTTGTGGAAATCTTCTATTCATGTTTTTGGTAGTCAAATGTCTATTTTTTTAATTTCTACAGTTATTAGTTTTAGAAATGTATTAAACTTCTGTGAGGTTTTTAATACCCTAAGGTTAAACTCTCTGAAATTATATACTTATAAGGCTCTAACCACGCATGTGGTTTACACTTTTTGGCAAGCACGCGAGCTTGAAGATGAAAAAAGGCAACTCAAACAAGCACTTAAAAAGTGTTCAATTGAGCAATATTTTTGTGCTTGATCGAGCTGTGGAGCTATTCGAGGGTTTAAATATTGCTCGATCAAGCAATACAACAAACCCTCGATTGATCTCCTTTGTAATCCTCAGGTACTTAGGAGCTCTATCGAGCAATTATTTCAAATTTCATGCAACTACTCAACAACTCAATCGAGGAGGTAAGATTACAATATGTCTAGAAGTAGAGATAAGTTTTCTGCCATTGTAAAATTATTTTTATTTTATTTTGTAAATAAAGAAATTAATTAATTTGAAATAAAAACCACCACATAACAACACAATTGAAAACCACCAACAAAACCTTAGAAAACAAATATGACATTTTGTTATTACATTTCTTTTATAAAAAAAACAAATATTTTAACATGTTAAGAGTTTTTGAGTGTTTTTTTTGGAGTTGTCTATAATGCGACTTTTTGGAGATTCCGGTGACGGAATCCGGTGGAAGAAATGAGGTTAAATCTTGATTTTTAGCAGTTAAAATGGTTTTTTAACTGCATATTTGGATTCAGCACCCTGAAAAACCCTTGGGACCCTTTGATTGTGAAGAAACTAGCTATCAAACTTGGGATTCCAATAAATTGCTGCCAGATTTTGACCGGAAAAATCCGCCGGAAAGGCTTTCAAAAAAGTCCATTATAGACAACTGCGTTTTTTTTCACTCTTAAAAATAATGATTTATTTTAAAATATGGGAAGAAACTTCTAGAATGAATTACTTGAAAATGTGAGAAGCTCAAAAATAATGTGTAATAAATTATCAAAAAAAAATTATATTATTTCAAAGATTTTAGGTTTAAAATATGTTATAAATTATATTTTGTATTTGCAATAAATATTTGTATTTCTAAATATATATAAATATAATTTGTAAATTATTATATTAACCATGGTTTTTTAGGTAAAAATAATATATGAATTTTAATAATAAAAATAATCATATGTTTTAGTTATTAATTTTAATAATAAAATAATAATTAGAAAAAAAATAATTTAATATGAATAATAATTATTTTAAAAAATAATTTTATATTTTAAAAATAACTTTGTTATTTAATTAAATATTGTTAATATTTTTTAGAATATGATGATGATGATGATGGTGGTGGTGGTGGTTAACATCCACTGAGACCAAACTTTGGTCTATCGAACCTAAAGAAACAAATTATTTAATTTGATTTAAGATTTTATTTCTATGCTCAAAAATCTTGGAGAGAAGCCTCCCAAGCTCACTATAATTTTGACATCATAAAAGGATAGGAAGGTCAGTATTGCGACAAAGATTATGAAACTGAGATGTAATGTAGTTGTACGTGGGGCACTCTAAGAGGAAGTGGTTTTCATCCTCAATGTTCCTATTCTCATAGAGATGGTAGATCCTTTCCATCCATGGTGTTTTAGAAAGTGCCCAACGATCTGTTTCACTATGGAGCTCATGAGAGTTCATTCTAATCTTCGCTATATTAATTTTCTTCTTTGAGCTAGCTAAAACAGAGAGATATTTTTGATCTTCTAGGGTGGGGTTGATGACCTTCTTATAATAACTTAATTTTCTTTTCGCTGCCAAATCTTTCTCACACCACATTTTTTCTTTGAACTTAGAAGTAACAATGTTTTTAATGTTATTAATGTTTTGCAATGCATCATTCTCGTTGATCTCCCAATGGTTTAACCAGGCCCTTGTGTCTTTATACCACCCCTGTTTGAGCCTTAATTGGTTTTGGTTGGAATTTAAAGCTAGCTTAGGAAGTCTATGATCTCCTGTGTTATTGAGCTTGTGTTTGTACAACATAAGCCTAGTCATAGCTAGGCTCTCGATAGTGGAAAGACCTGCTTCTATAAGGAGAATAGGGTAGGGTGTATTGCTTTTAATTTCCAGGTTATATGTTATAGAGTGCTTATGGATTTGCTCAATCTTTATCTAGGATTCTCTAGAGATGCTGCAACCCAAAACTTCACATCCATATAAGTTAACAGGAGTGACTAAAGTTTCAAAGAGGAACTTCTTTTTACCCACATTACGAGGTTTGTCATTTTACAATTATTCTCAAGACCAAAGTAAGTTTTCCACCCCCCACTAATCCTTTTCTCAATGCTATAGTTCCAGTTGAGCTTGTGATGAATATCAATTCCTAAGTACTTGTAAGAATACACTTCCTCCAAGTTATTATTGTCATACATAAAATTAGCGTGGGTGTCCTTCTTGGATTTGATAATCATAACTTTTGTTTTGTCAGTGTTAACAATCATACCCATGGTAGAGCAGAAATCCTTAAGAAGCCTAAGTTTCTTATCAAGATCAAATGGACACCTTGCAAGGAGAACAATATCATCAGCATAGAGAAGAAGGATGACGAATATCCCAGCTAAGATCACGCCAGCACATCATGTTTCCTCTAAATAACCTTCGAGCTTGTCAATGTAAATTCCAAATAGGGTAGGGGAGAGAGGGCAACCTTGTTTAACTTCGATATTACACTTAATATCTTTTGACCACCCCTCATTGATCTTTAGCTTGGCAATTACATTCTCGTATAACCTAATAGCGGCAGCTCTCAACTCGTAAGGAACCTTTAGCTCTTCTAACCAATTCCAAAGGTTGTTTCTAGGAACCATATTAAAAGTCTTTTTAAAGTCAACAAAGCAACAAAAGAGATTGGATTTATCATTACAACATTCCTCCACAATGATCCTAAGCGTAACGAGGTGGTTTGTTGTTGAGTGATGCCTTCTAAAACCCGCTTGGCCTTTATCCCACTTACCTTCACTTTCAAGCCATATGCTCAACTTCTTTTCCAAAATACTACCATATAACTTAGCTAAGAGAGTGCTGATCATAATTGTCCGATAATTAGAGGGGTTATTTGTATCCCCATTTTTAAAAATAGGGATAATGAGGCTCTCAGTCCATAATTTAGGGAACCCTTGCTTAACTGCTTGATTGAAAATCTTGTGGATGTGGGGGATGAGGACAGGACCTCCAATTTTTAAGATTTCTCCCTGGTAACCTTCAATGTCCTTAGCTTTCCCACTAACTAGGCGTTTAACCCCAAAATCAATGTCTTCTAGAGAGAAAACTTCTTTCGTTCTGGGCAGGGTTTCAAAGTTATCCATGACATTTGGAGATTCATACAGCTTTTTAAGATAGGAATTCCAATCCTGTAAAGCAATTTTATTATTATCTTTATTTTTCCTAGTTAGAAGTTGCCTCCAAAATTTCTTAGGAGCTACCTTAGAGAGGTGTAAGAGATTCTCTTGTCTTTTACGAATGTACTGCCTCTTTTTTCTTTTAGTTAGGGCTCTATATATTTTTATCTTGTCCATTTTAGGAGATTCATCAACAACTTCCTTAATAGATCTCCTCGCATTTTTACAATCTTTGTCATACCATGGGTTGGTTTTGCTATTTATTTTATTATTTGAAACTTCAATTGAGAACTTGTTAATAGAATATGAGAGGATTGTAGTAAAATTATGGTAGAGGTCTTCTATGTTGTCTATACTAGATAAAGGAAGCAAATTAGTTTTTAACTCTTTTAGAAAGAGATCATTTTTATTTCTATCAAATATTAAGTTCTTTTGGCTATAAGGATTATTTTCTATGGGATCTCTATGCATGACAAAGTTGACAGTTATAAGTAAAGGCCTATGATCAAAGTCAGGCTCATGGTCATTTAAGATGTCAAGATTTATTATTTCATTGTATAAAGGGATATTGGAATTAACATAGTCTACCACTCTGCTACCAAGCCCATGGATGCAGGTCATCTGGCTAGAATTGGACCACTTCTTTAGACCATTGCAAATAATGAGATCCTGAGCACTACAAATCTTGACTAGCTCCGACCCAAACAGATGCTCACCGAGGTCTTCAGAGCTCCTTTTGTACCTACTAGCCAGAGTAGGGTCTTAGTCCAACCAAAGAGGATTATGGTTGGAATGATTGCTTAGAATAATAGCTTGTTTGCTTGAAGTTCGAGCATTAAAGTAACCTATTAAAATGATATTACCTTCATTCCTTAGGCTAGAAATATCATTCTCCAAACCATTATAAGGACTATTTTTATCTAGATTCTTCTTCTTATAGAATTTAGAATTGGTGGGGGGAAAATAACATATTGCTATGTAGGTATTTTTATTATTAATGTCAATGATCTCTGTCCAACTATATTGGTTGTAAGGGTCGCTTTTATAAATCCTAGCATGAGGAGAGATGTTCTTCTTAATGTAACAAGGTATTCCCCCAATGCCTCTATGGGAGGATCGTTTGTTCCAGGTAGACCATAGCGTAAAGCCATTTATGTTAGGGACCTTAGATTCTTTGTGCTCCCAAGTTTCAACAAGCAAAATAATATCAACATCATTTGAGATCCAACTTAGCTTGGGGCCTTTGTTCCATGGAAAGCCCTGGCAGTTCCAAGAAAGAATCTGGAGCATGTTGAATTGCTATTTAGTACTATCTTTTTGGTTTTTATCTCGAATAAAGGCTTTTCTATTTCTAATTATTGCCCATTTTCCTTCCTTTCTAGCTTCTTTTACCATTTGAACCTCCTTTCTTAATTCTTCTTGATCTTCTGGGATGAGATCTTCATTTATAAATATTCCTATTCCTTTTAGACTTGAGGTTTTACTAAGTATGTCATACTTATGATCAGTAGAGCTCACCTTTATTCATATCAGTCTTCCTTTATTTTCAGTTAATTTCCCAACCTTGTTGCTTCTGTGAGACACGTTGTTTCAATTTGTAATCTATTATGTAATTTTGTTTGGGCTATGGCTAAAGTATCCTCATCTACCTCCTCTTTTAAACTGAATATTATAAGGTTCAAGGCCCTTTTGTTACGCTCATGGTCTAATTCTATTAATTTGTTCATTTCATCTTTAATTGGTTTGATATCTACTTTATCTACCACATTATTTAGGGTGAGGTGGCTATTAACTTTTTCTTCTAGTTCTTTAATCATGTCCTTCATCTTAAGGCTCTCTAAAGCATCTCCTTGTTGGGATGTTTGGTTAGTATCTTGGTTTTGTTTTTCTATAACCTGCAACCTAGTCTCTATTTCCACCATTTTATTCTCCAATACTTCTATTTTATTTTCTATTTGTTTTTGGATTGTGTCTTCAAGAGATGCAAAATTATTTTCCAACATGGCGTCTAACTCTGTTTGTAGCTTGACTTCTCTTTCTTCTCTACGTTTCTCTAAAGGTTCTATATACTCATAGAGGCCTTTTAGAGTAATTGTGCTAGGTCTTCCTTTGGTAATCTTTGGTAGTTGTGGTGAAATATTCATACTTGAAAATATATGAGCAAATATGTATTAGAAAAAGATAAGGAAAGTGTGCACCTGATATCAACCTTGTCTGTAAATCGCATATGCCCACCGTAGCCCGCAGACCTGATTGGATTGAGTTCAGAAGATGTATACGTCGTCGACTGACCCAAGATCACCGAAGAGACCTGATGCGGGAGCATTCAGCCCAAACGGAAATTATTGTAAATAATAGACATAGGGGGTCATGCATTTGTGGAATTAGTTTCCTAAATTCCAAGTCAGCTTAATATTTAGGCTTTTAAGTGTGATTAATTAGATATTCTCAAAATAAATAAATAAAACTAGGAGAGCTTTTAGGCATAAAAGCAATGGATGTGGATCATTAAGGGATAAGGAAGATTTTCTATTTTAGAACAGGGAAAAAGCCTCAAGATGCTTTTTACCACATGTATGCATTGCATGTAGACTCTTAGAGCTTTTAGTTGAGTGATTCTAGATCATGCTAATTTTTATAAATTATGTAGCCTCAAAGACATTAAAGATCAGAGAGAGAGAGAGAGAAGGAGTGAGAATGAAGAATGAGAGGCCATGAATAGGCCATGAATTCTCTTGTAAATATTTTATTTCTTAATTAATTATTCTCATATTTTTGTGTGCATATCCATCTGATTGATACACAGTTCTCAGCAGATTGCTTAACTTGAATTCTCATCAGATTGAATTCTGTTTGAAATAAATTGTGAGCATTGGCATAAGTGCGAATCCCTTTAAATTTGTGAGTTATAAAATTACACTATATGTTGGGAAAAAAAAAATTGTAGTAAATGGTAGAATATGAATTTGCGAGGAATGTGAAATTATAAGCTTCCGCACATGTGTTGAAAATTGTCGTGTGTTGAAGTGGAATTTGGCAATTATTTGAGGTGCATGCTTTTATATGCATGAGTGAAGAAAGATCCTGGTTATTGCAGGTCTACCCTGCATCAAGTGGTATCAGAGAGGGAACAGTTTCCTTTGAAGGTTCAAGTGTTTTTTTTTTAATTGCATGTGATGATTTTTGGGACTGATAAATATTGATTTACAGGAATAGTGAAGAAATCTCAGCGGGAAGAAGGAGAAGTGAATGTGGCAAAGTTGCAGATGGGAGAAGCCTACAGGAGCAGTAGAGGATGCTCAAAAGGTTCCAGCAGAGGAACTATGATTACCAAAAGACCAGATCCGGAGGGAAGGATTGGTGAGGTAAGTGGCAGCAAGAGAGCTTGCTGTGGCAGAGGCTTCATGCAACGCATAGCTGAAGAACTTTTGGCGATGGAGAAGACTACTAAAAGTCATAAAGGAGAAAGCAGAGGTTCGAAAAGAAGCCACAGAGATGAGATGACTACACGAGTTCGAGAAAGAAAATTTGCAGAAATAAAGGCACAGTTACAGGCACTGGAAGAACGGCTGCAAGAGCAGGAAAAGCAGAAAGGAAAATGGATCTTTCCACTGAAGGGAAAGAGAGTGATTTGGCGACAATTGCAGAGGAGGTTGAGGCAAATTCTGATTGCCTTGGTGATAAAGGGACTTAGAATTCTTGTGCCAGAGATGAAATTTGAAAATCCCACATGCAGATTGGTTCAAAGGAAACTGTTGAAGGAAGCAGTGAGGACTAAAAAGACTTGCAGTTTAAAAACTGATGAGTTGTGTATGTTTGCAGGTGATGTGATTACAGGTGTTGAGGAGGATGTGCCATCTTATGAAATTGTTACAGCACAAGAGGAAGTTCTTGTGGAAATGAATCAGTCTAAAGCACAGATAAAGGAAGTAACAGTTGATACTGAAAGTTTATGTATGTATGCAGGTGATGATGAGATGCTTCAGCGATACTACAGAGAGATTGCATTGTTAGAATATTGGTTGGAGAATCCACAGTATGACAGGGAGATTGCAGAAGAAAGAGGCCAGTGCAGTGAACCAAAAGAAAAAGTTGCAGATGAAGTTGCAGATAAAATTGAAGATGAAATTACAGGTGATGAGCCAAAGCATGTTGCAGAGGGACAAGAAGTTTGGGAGGTAGCAACATCTATGGTGACAGCGGCAGCAACATCCATAGTGACAGCTGAGACAACATTGATAGCAGCAGAAGAGGCACTGATGCTTTATATTTTTTGTTCTAACAATTGTTTTGTGAGTACAGGTCTAAATGAAGATGCTGGGGAAAATATGTTAGACAAAGAAATTGAACTGATGAGGCAGATGATGATGAAGGAATCCCGAAAGAGACCAAAAGCAGTGAAACAAAAGAGAAGCAACAAGAGGAAGACAACAGAAGACTGCAAGAGTGCAACTAGTGGAACAAAGCAGCATAAAGTGTGGAGACCTGGAGAAGAACAAAAAACAGAAGCAGCGGCAAATGGAAAGTTGCAACACAAGATATGGGATCCAGGCAAACATTGATCTGAACACATGATCAGGAGATCATGAAATTTTTCTACCTTGGGAGTCTGATGCAGGAGCATTCAGCCCAAGAGAAATTATTGTAAATAATAGTCATAGGGGGTCAAGCATTCTAGAATTATTTTCCTAAGTTACAAGTCAGTGTGATTAATTAGATGTTTAAGTGTGATTAATTAGATATTCTCAAAATAAATAAATAAAACTAGGAGAGCTTTTAGGCATAAAAGCAATGGATGTGGATCATTAAAGGATAAGGAAGCTTTTCAATTTTAGAACAGGGAAAAAGCCTCAAGATGCTTTTTACCACATGTATGCATTGCATGTAGACTCTTAGAGCTTTTAGTTGAGTGATTCTAGATCATGCTAAGTTTTATAAATTATGTAGCCTCAAAGACATTGAAAATCAGAGAGAGTGAGAGAGAATGAGGGAGTATGAAGAATAAGAGGCCATGAATAGGCCATGATTTCTCTTGTAAATATTTTATTTCTTAATTAATATTCTCATATAATTTTGTGTGCATATGGTTGGTGTGATCTTCAGTTAGTTTTATTGTTTTTATTGAAGATCTATGGTTAGAACGCTGTATGAAATTTTGGCATCAGATATCGGGTGAGAGATGAGATGCATGTTTATGAGCAGAGAGTTTAAAGATCCTGGTTTTGCAGGCCAGCCTTGCATCAAGTGGTATCAGAGCC